>JAAAKG020143608.1:0-11324 GCA_010014905.2 Druon quercuslanigerum
ATTAAACAGAAAAAAATGGTTATTTGTCAAATATTGGCTTAATTTTTAAAAATAATTACATAAAACCTGAAATTCTTTAAATTAAAATAAATCCATACAATTCCTAATCATTAATTTATTTTATTTCAAGAATTATAAATTAATTTGATTTTGAATCGTGCGCGTAAAAGTTTGACCAATGGGAGAATTTCTCCTGTAGTAAGTCAAAATGATGCGCGCGCAGGCGGCTGAACCATAAACGAATGTTGACCTTTGACCAAGCTTTATGGGTCGTCGACGTACTCGAAATTTTATCATTTGCTTCTCTGATATACAATGATTGTTTAAGCCAGATTAACAACGTCCTTAAAGTATTATTGTAAACGAAATTGTAAGTGAAAGCTATCTCAAAGTTGGTTTTACAAAATTACTTACAATGTTCATTTCTCGACAACTAAATCAAATAACAATAAGTAAACTAAATACACTAAAGTGACAGAAACATTTTAAAAACATTTAGGTAGATTGTCGTAGTTTAGAAAAAGACGTCAGCTGATCGTCCCAAGGGTGCGCTGCTATTGCTCCCAAGAGAACTAAGGGACCGTACTTAAATTACGTAAAACCTACATTAAGGGGATCAAGAAAATTTGTTATGATTTGTTACAGAAGAGGGGAGGAGGTCCTTTGCTCATGTACATAAATTTTTCAATTTCACATAAAACTATTTACTAAAAATTATGTTTTTATCAATACATTTTATTATTTGTTAAAAAATTTAAAATTTTTTTTTAAAGTACATGGTTTTTAATTTGAATTTTTTTGTTAAAAAATCATATGTTTGTTATCATAATAAAAGTCCAAGTAACTAAAAAAATGTCAAAGAAAATACAGAGAATTAGACGATAAGAAAACATATTGCCATTGATGAAGGCAAGCTTGGTTCACAGAAAATGGATGGGCACTCGAAAGTTGAAAATTGAAGAGCTTTGCAGGGGAAAATGCCAGGGGTAATCTGAGCATGGAAAAAACTTGGGATCCCCAATGGTAAAATAAAAGATCACTGTTGCAGTTTAACTTTACCGATCGTCAATTTTTTTCTGTATGGCAATATTACCAACAACATTTTGACATGAAACTCTTTTTACCTTCTGTTTTTTGTTCATTGATTCGTTGAGTACTCATGTACGTAGCAGAGCAAAAGCAGTGGACATGCTAGGGTCGTAGAGGGAAAACTTAAAATTACTATTCAGAGATTGTATATACAAACTTATGCAAGACGGCTTCATCACTATAGTATCCAAAAGGATTCGCATTATATTTTACGAAATCATTTTTTTGGGGTTCGATATTGCATGGCATCGTTGGCAAAGATCCCTTTACTAAAACAAAAATATATTAATTAATTAATTTTATGATTAGGAAAAGCCATAAAGTAAAAATTGCTATGTAAATTGTTTCTTAAATATAAATCTACATATAATTTAATAAAATCACATTTTCGTATCGTTTCTTTTTGTGTGAAATTTTTTAATATTTAAAAGACTATGTTAGCAGAAAATTTAATCAAATGTTAATTCACATTAACATGTCCATTTACATATTTTTATTTTCCATAAGTAGCCACGCTTAAACCATTTGATAACCCAAATATTTAAACAAAACAAAAACTAAGATTATTTAGACCTTTTACATATCTGGTTAATAATTTATTTTTTTAATTAAAGGCTTGTCTTTTTTTTTGGCAGAGAATTCAACGATTTGATTAAAAATGTATATATTCTTCTCGCTGGGAATTTCTCCCTTTCACAAGAAAATGTATATTCTCTGTTGAAAATCCATCATTCTGGTTAAAAATCTAAGCATTTTTTTGCAAAGAGCCCTGCTTAGTAACAACATAATTTTCTAGATTGAAAAATCGACTATTTGGTACAAAACTAGTGAATTTCGATAAAAATTAGTGAATTTTGATAAAAAGTCTTCTTTTTTAGTATATATAGTAACATTTTTGTTAAAAATTAAAGTATTTTAGCGGCAATTGATCTTTGTTTATTAACAATTCAACCTTCTGGTAGAAATTTAATATTTTTTTGTACAAGATTTGTTTTTTAAATTAAAAAATTTTTTTGAAATGAAAATTTAAATAGGATATTTTTGGGTCACTTTGATAGAATTTTTTTATCTTGTTCAAAAATTAATTTTTCTGGTTAAAAATGTAACTACTGTAACTAAAAACTTTTACACATTTGTTTTGTAAACATTTCTTTTTAAGCAGAAAATTCTACTTCTTGCATACAATTATTTCTTTTGTCTTGAAATTTCAAAAAATCATTGTCAATTTCACTATCTGGTCCAAAATTTAATTTATTCAGGGTAATATTGGTTTTTAAAATTAAAATTAATTTTTTTATCTAAATAATAATGTGTTTCGTTTTAGGGGGAAAATTTATCTCATTCAGTTACAAAACTTAAATACTTCGTTGCAATTTTTAAAATATCCTTATATTTAATGTTGTAGAGTTGTATTATTTCCGTAGAAAATTTCTCTAGTTATTGAAAAGTTTCTTTTTTGTTCTATTTTGAAAATACAGCTACTTGGTTTATAATACATATAATAAAAATTTCGCCATGAGGGCAACCGCTGGATTTTACAGGGATCGGGTGCTAATCTCAAAAATTGGCACTCGATCTCAGCAAAATCGCGGTAAAAATTTTAGGAATAACAACGTCTTACGACCGTGAGATAAGTGGCTACTGTCTGAGACGGAATCAATTCGACGATCCGCGAAAAGTCTCGTGCACCCGGGGGACACGGAGGGACGCAAGGACGAATGCTTTCTCTATTTTCCCCGTAAGGGTTTAAGCATATTTTTCACACGCAGGGATGCTTTTTAATCTATTAACTATTGAAAGCTTGGCATCTCCAAGAGCGCCGCTGACCAGGACGATTACTTTAACAGATATTCTGGGTAGTTTTTTTCTGGAGTTTTTTTTCTTTCAATTCATTCTCTTCCGCTATGACCTTTTTGTCAGCTAGTGCCGCAAATTGCATAAAGAACATAGCTCGCTTCTCGAATTCAAGGGAAACTATTTCATGCCTCAAGTGTGCAACAGAAACAATTGTCCAAAATATAAAGTTCCAGTATATGCGGCGCTATCATCGGAAATGGCTTGGCTCAAAATGTGGCGACGGTACGTTAAGGTGGAAAGGACACCATCCTGACATGCCAAACAGAAACCCTCCGTTCCCGACTTCGATCCGTGTTATTTAAGGAAAGCAAAAGTGAATTCACACGAAATTCTCTGAGCCTCCACATCTTTGTGGAAGATTCTGTGCATCCTCTTATCGAGCATCTGTTTCCGGAACTTTTTCTCCTGTTCTTTCTGAATCCGGGCTTTCAGGAGCGAGCACTCAAGATAGATATGATTTTATGCATGCTGCTCACTCCTGGTACTGAAGTTAAGTCCGAGTGTTTCAGCAACCTTTACAGGTGCTTTGTACAGAAACGCTTCTTTGCTCACTACTTCATGCTTCCTGACCATTTTAAGAAGAGGATCTCTTCCATTAGCGGTTGCGTGTGCTGTACCTATATATGAGGTGAAAATACGGGTCAGATGGTAGGAGGATGTAGAAAACTTCTTCCACTAGGTGGTCTTCATACAATCTACTCCAGGAGCGAAATAGTTCCGAATACCTCTCAATACTTTTTTCATCTTCTCGGTAGTGTTGGTTGGGCATTGTTTCTCGAGTGTTGTTATGAGGGAATCACACAGCTTCTTGAAGCTATTTATGTTCTCTGAGTCTTCGTTAAGTCTATATTGCTCTTCGTAGACTTCTCTCCAAAAGAGTTCGAACCCCTCTGGTTTGGGCGGTTGCTCGACAGCAACTAGAGGGTCTTGGAAGAGTCGAGATGGATCAGAGAGAAACTGTTGATAGTATTCGTATTCTCTAAACAATATGCTGTCTGATGGTCAGCAGCTTTGACTTGTTAAGTGTGTTATAACAAATCCGGAGTTGTCGCGCGAACTTTCTAACCTTAGCGGTAAAATTTCTGCCAGATTTTATATAGTCAATCACACACTGAATGCGGGGCGCGTACTGTCGTGCCTTTCTTATCTTTCTAGCGAGTTAATGCATTTATCTTTGGTCTTATTATCAACCGTTAATTTTGTTTCACGGGTCGCATCGGCCGTATAATCGGAGTATTTCGGCATGGTTTTGTAGACGTGGACACGAAAAGTGCGATAGCTCTGGGTGTTTCTCGCACCACAGAGCATGCCGTCGTGCCATGCAATTCTCTCGGTCGGGGTTTACCCTTGCCTCGTAACATTCTAGCAAGTCGTGATTTTGTCGCTTTGTCCACTCATTGTCCCAAGATTCCGCCGATTTATCGAATTGACCCCATCATCATTGGGTCCCGCACCTCTAGATTGGTCGGCATTGTTGGTCGACAATGGGTGCAACTATATGGGTGCAACTATATTTGGTCTTATCATTGTTTTTCCTGCGAGAAGTTAGGAAAAATGGTTCATCTATCCTTGTAGAGCACTGCATACAAGTATAAGAATGCGTACTCTAAATGGTCGCCGGGCATCTCAGAGTCACCGTTCTAGACACCTCAGCCATGTTCTATTCAGTTTTCGGCACGGTTTTCACATAATCGCTTGGGCGTTAATTCCTTCGGGACCATCCCTAGACGCGTTCGGTTTTAGATTAAAAATAAACCCATTATTTCCAAAATCATATATTTTTAATATGTTCTTTCAGTAGAATAGTCAACTATTCTATATGAAGTTTTTGCACTTTGTTTCGTATATTTTAGTAGCTAATTATTTTTGTTATAAAAAATTAAAATATTTTTTTAAAAATGTGTTATTTGGTGAAGTTTTATTTGGTGTCATCAAATTATTCCTTTTGTTTGTAAAACGACTCTTATGATTGCGAGCTGCTTAGACTGCATGTGCAGATTAATTCGAGCAAAAACTTATTTAGAACTTACCACGTATGTAAATTCACAAAAAAGTAATTTGATAATCTAAGAACGTTTCAGACAGTATTTTCTAATATTTGTTCTAGATTATTTTCTACTTACTTAAGTTGCGTTTTCGAACCGGCGTAGCAATAAAATAGTCTCCGTTGAATGTTCCCATGGGTGCTAAATGTCCCTTACGGAACAGTTCACTCTCCACGGGAATCTCTCTTGTAGGCACAACTGGTTCAAAAGGTAAGAAAAGTTATTAATTAATTCAAAAATTAAAAAAAAAAACTATCAACTTTAAAATATTGGTTATGGCGAGAACACTTTGGTGCCTTTAAAAATAGCGAATTTGAAATAACATTAATGCATTATTTTATTAATTAACCCAGTAATTCTCACATGAAGAGCTCACTTGTAGAAGTATTGGATTAGTTCGGTCAATGCTCGTATTTAAATAAACTTGTATGCAAATTTTTTTTAAAGTGAGCCATAATTATGCTAGTTTTTTTTTAATATGCGCTTTTCTAACATATAGAATAAATGGGGATAGTGAGGAAAAGGATGTAACAATGGTGAGAAGGAGAATTAAGAAGGAAAGTCAAAATAGCGGAGGCTAATGAATATAGAAGAAGAGGTGTAAAGGAAGGATGGAGGGCAATAAGGAGGTAGATAAAGTAAAAGAAGGAAGAATTGGTTTTAATAGGCGGGGACTTAAATGCATGGACTGGCGAACAGGATAGTGGGATTTGGGACAAAGAAAAAGAGACGTATATGAGGAACTCCTAATATAATGAGACAAACAGGTAGGGGAGGAAGTTACTAGACGTGATAGGAGAAACATGATGGTTAATATGTAATAGCAACATGAAAGGAAATGAGTAAGGGGAGATCACATTCATAGCAAAGGGAACAACAGTAATAGACAAAATCTTGACTGAAAAAAGAATGCGGCATATGATAGGGAGTTTAAAGGTGGGGAATAAGCTAGGGCCCAAACACTTCTCGCCCATAGCTTGAATAAAAGTGGGAAACAATGAGCGCAGCAAAAGGAAAAAGGAAATAGGGGGATAAAGGAACACGAAAGTGGAAATCTGGGGGTTAGATAAATTAAAATAGTTTGAACAAAAATAGAAAAGGAGAAGGATAAGTAGGAAAAAGAGGAGGGAGTAAACTCTTCAATTGAAAAGATGAAGGGTTCGATTAAGAGTGTAAAGGATAAGCTGGGTACTTTAGAAGAAACAGTAGGGGTAAAGAGAGGGTGGTGCAACACAAAATGCTGGGGGAGTGAGGAGAGGATGAAAGAGTGTGTATGAAAATGGAGAAAAGGGGAATTCGAGAAGGTGCAGTGTAACAGGAGAAAAAGAGTACATGAGAAGATGCTGGAAAGTAAAAGACAAAGAAGGGAAAAGTGAATATAAGGCAGAAGTAGAAAAAGCGATTAAAAAGGTAGAGTGTGGAATGTGATAAATACGGATAGATGGAAAAGAAAGCATGTAAATGAAGAAACAGAAATAGGGGAATGGACTGATTATTTCAAGGGTCCATTAGACGGAGAGCAAAATAAAACAATAGAAAACGTGAATGAGGGAATAGATAGGCTAAAAAGAAACAGGGCGACAGAAGAAGATGGAATGGAAAACGAAGCGATGAAGTATGGAGAAAATGGAATTAGGGATAGGATGTGGAAGAGCTGAAACTAGCTCTGAAAAGGAGAAGGGTGGCCGGAAGAGTGGATGACAGGACTAGTGGTACATCTTGTCAAGAAAGGGGGAAGAACGAAGGTAGAGGAATACAGAGGGATTACTGCCATGCCGATCAGCTATAAAATATATGCAGATATCTTTAAAAAAAGATTGGACCTCTACGTATTTAACTACGTAATTATCAGAAATTTAGGGAGTAAGAAAAGGAAACTAGTCGCTTTGTTTGTACATGTTAAAGCAGCGTTTGACTAAGTGAACAGAAAACTCCTATGAAAGGCAATGAAAGAGAGGGGTGTAGAGAGAAAGTTGGTGGAGAGGATAAAGAAATTTTTAATGAAACCAGGATTAGGATGAAGATGGGAAAGAAAAGAGGGCAGCTTTTCTGAACAGGGAGATCTCTCGGCTGAAGAAGAAAGGGAAAGGTTAAACGGTTTTGGGAAATAGCAAACTATACTCTCTATACAAACTATACTACATCTACTGGCAGTTGATGAGAAGGGGATGAACCTAATGATGAGAATCTTTGAAGGGTATGTGGTAGCAAAAAATTTGACGATGAACGTACATAAGACAAACGTGATGTGCTTCAGAAATAAAAAGAGAAAAATAAATTACGTTTGGAAGATGAAGGGACAAAAAGTGGAAATTGTGGAGTTCTGGTATCTAGATCTTTGGTTTGAGGCGAAAGGGGGAAACGAGCTTCAGGTGTGAAAAAGTATTGAATTCACGAATAAAGTAATGGGCCCAGTATGGGGTACAGGGAAGAGAATGTTCAAGGACCATTGGTGAATGATGGTCTAGTTGTTTGTTACGTTGGTCTGGGCGGTGTTGTTTTATGGAGTGGAGATCTGGGGAAGGACGGAATATGGAAAAGTTGAGATCATGCATGAGCGATTTTTGAGATAAGTGATGGGGTTTAGCTGCAGTTGTCCAGCATATATGTTAAGGGAAGAATTAGGGAGGGAAAAAATGGTAACTGGATACATTAAGAGAGTCTGGAGGTTTGAAGAGAAGCTGAAAAGTGGAGAGGGAAGCAGAATTACGCAAGCATGTTTGGGAGATATTCGGAACAATGAAGCGAAAGGCAGTTTGGGATATTCAATATGTGCGGAAGAAAGGAGGAAAATTCGAAGTGTTTGTAATATACGAGAAGGGGTTATGGAATCGATTAGAGGTACAATAGATGGTATATGATGGGAAAATGTTTAACGGAACCAGAATATCTGCTAAAAAAAGAAAGAAAAATGGAGTAGAGTTGTACGGTTTAGAATGGGAGAAGGAGTAAGAGCATGCAGATATTGGATGGATGAAGAGGAGAATCTATGTATAGGACAGGAATATGGACAGTTGAGGGTAGAAGACTGTGTGAGGTGGATTTTGGATTGTAATGGACAGCGAGTGATGTGGATAAAGAAATTGGAAAAAGTAAGGGAAAGAAAGGGAGTAGTAAGGCATAGTTAAACGAATAGTCGTGAAAAAGTACAGTGAAAAGCAAAATAAAATTTTGTTCAATTTCTTAAAAAATGCATTGTTAAGTTAAGGGGAAACGGAAGCCCTGAAAGACCGCTCCTTTTTTAGAAATAACATTACTTTTGTTTATACCACAAAAGGATAAATCGTAGAATTTAAGTTAAGAATTTAATTAAATAAACTACTTTCTTAAAAGTAAATTTTTTTATTAAAAATTCAGAATTAAAGTAAAAAAAATCATCTTCGGTAGGAAATTGAACTAATTTTTAAAACTTTCCTTTTTGGTGGGTAAAAATTAATTTTTTAACTCAAAATTCAGCTATTACATTGAAAATAAAATTTTTGTTGCAATTTTAAAAAAATACACACGCTTCGGAAAAAAGTATCATACAAATGTTACTTTTAAGAAAAATGATTCACGTCACAATAACTTTTAATTTAACCAAATTTTTTGCCTAAATTGTATCTACAAATTTTCATTCA
This sequence comes from Druon quercuslanigerum, assembly GCA_010014905.2. Classification (NCBI taxonomy): domain Eukaryota; kingdom Metazoa; phylum Arthropoda; class Insecta; order Hymenoptera; family Cynipidae; genus Druon; species Druon quercuslanigerum. The sequence continues at coordinate 8,612 of JAAAKG020143608.1, forward strand.
ATTGTTTTAAAGAGAATTCGTAGTTTTGTATCCAAAAAAGAAGCTATTAACAATAACAATATGCGTATGCACTCATTGTTACTACATTTAATTCATTATTAAGTCAGGCCAATTAAAAAGTAGACAAATAAAAGACAATTTCAGAAAAACCACACCTTTGCCCCATTATTTAAATTAAATCTACATAAAATAATAATACATTTTTTATTTATTTAATTTTATTAGCTTTATTGGATTATTTACCTCGCTCTAATTAAAAATTGGACAAAAAGTAAAAGACTTTTGAAACAACTCCAATTTACTAGCAATATTATAATGGATTTTTTTGTATTTAAGTTAATACATGCTTTTTACGGTGAAAACATTTTCAGAGTTGTCCATTTGCTGATTTCCCTATTAATATTCGGGCCAAATTTAATAATTTGTGAAAAAATACTAGAGTCTTTAACCAAATATTTTAATTTTTATCCAAAACCGTTAACTTGCTGCCAAAAAAGACAATTTTCCACAAATTAATGGATTTTTAACTGAGGAAGATAAATTAAAAAAAAGTAAAATATCTCTATTTTTAATTAAAAAAATAACTTTTCAAGAAAATAAAATAAATTTATAATGAAATATTTAAATTGTCAACCAAAAAAATAAATTTTTTGCAAAAAATATCAACTGCATATAAAAAAGTCCCAAAAAGGATATGTAAAATTGTAGCTTAAAAATTTTTTTTTTTTATAAAAAAAATTATTTTTAATTAAAAAGTTAATTTTCAACCCTATATATTAATTTTGTACAAAAAGATTAATTGTAAACGAAACAAACTAATTTTCAACCAATTATTTGGATTTTCAATTCCAAAATGTAAATTATCAGCCAAACATAGAATAGTGCAATTTTTAGTGAAGGAAACAATTTTTTAACAAATGTAACAATATAGTTCAATTTTAAAGAAAAAAAAGAAAATTTGTCAAATAAAAGTATTATTTTACAGTCAAACTATTTTTTTTTTATTATTTACTTTTGTATTAAATTTATTATTCATATATTATTCTTAAAAAGCAACAATAAAAGTAACAAAAATTCCATTTTTTGACGAACAACGTAAAAAAAATAATCCAAATCTGTCATCGATAATTTTATGATAGGGCGCGTAGTTTTTTATCATAAAAAATAATATTGCAAATAAAACGATTAAATTTTTCAAAAAACGACAAAAGCTACGAAAAAAAATGATAAACACATGATGTTCACCCAAAACGGATCTACAGATTTGTTACTACTAATTTTTTGATAGGACGATTACAATTTTTTTCAATCGTATAAAATAAAATTAAAAATAAAAAATAAAATTTTTGGTAAATTGACATAAGAGACTAATTAAATGAAATAACAAATCTTATTGTGAAAACATATTTAAAAAACTTAAAATTTTTTGGGAGAAGAAATTAATTTTCTTTCTGATTTGTATGAATACTAGTTATAAGTGACTTAATTTAACAAATAAATAATTTTTATCTTATTTTTGGAAAAATTTCTTTCTCGGCTCATACGTACAGTAATTGTTGATTAAATTTATTCTACGCCTACTACAAAATATTGTTAACAGCGCAAATGTTTCCTTGCTATAACTAATTATTGGTGCAAGATATAAAATTTGCAACTTTTTTGTAGAAAGAAATTCTTTTTCATCTAATACGTAGAAAAATAGCTCATCAAACTTATTTTCCTTAAAAATATTGTCATATTCTTCCCTGAAGAAGAATTGTTTGGCATCTTATACGAGCATGTTTCGTACAAGCTTTTACAACCTATTTTGCTCAAAAATATTGTTAAAAATAAAATAAAATTATACAACACTCAAGTTAATTAAGAGACCTTACTCGAAATCAGACTTTTCTGGTCTGTTCTAACTCTGACCTTTATTATTTATAAAGAAATATGAAATTTGAGTTTCAAAATTTTGTTAAATTTATTATGTCTGAAAGGTAATTTCTATAAATATTAGACACAGAAAATTTTATCCACAAGAAAATCTCAGAATACAAGGGTCGTCTGAAAAGTCCGTGCAAAGTCAGACAGATGGCACTACTGGTGCGTATCGAGGTTATTTTCAGTTAGTAGCATCTCTTGAAAGAATACACACCAAGTTTTAGCCAGATCGGTATATTGGTTTGTGTTTGACATTCGTTTGAATTGAGGAAGTCAAAAAAATGAACGAAAAAGAATTTCGTGTTTTGATTAAACATTACTTTATGAAAAACAAAACGCCTTAGGAGACTAAAAAAAAGCTTGATAAACATTATGGTGACTGCGCACCTTCTAGTAGAACAGTTTACAAGAAGTTTCAAAATTTTCGAAGTGGCCATATGAGCACAAAAGACGCTGAACGTTCTGGACGCACTGTTGAGGTTACAACTCCAGAAATCATTGATAAAATCCATGATATGGTAATGAATGACAGAAGAGTAAATGTGCGTAAAATTGCTAGTACTGTGGGTATCTCGAGTGAACGGGTACATAATATTTTGCATCAATATTTGAACATGAGAAAGCTATCCGCAAGGTGGGTGCCGCGATTGCTCACGAGCACCAGCTCATGCCTCAACAGTTGCGGCCGCAAAACTATTGGAATTAGGATTCCAAATCGTTGCACACCCTCCCCTCCCCCCCTAATTTCCAGACTTGGCTCCGTCGGGTTATTTTTTGTTTCCCACTATGA
>JAAAKG020143611.1:0-11323 GCA_010014905.2 Druon quercuslanigerum
TTAAGGAATAGGAAGAGGGTGAATGAAAAATGTAAACCCTTAGGGGACACATTAGAAGCTTCCACTAACTAACTATATATATATATAAGTATTCCCTGGAAGTTTCCTATAAAAATGACTCTGATGAAGAAATTTCAATAGCTTCAAAACATGTTGGGTCCTGGTAGTGTAAAAAAATAAGGATAAATAATAAAGAAAAAAGAGCGTTTTATTTGTTATTATACATATATCTGAATGCAAACAAATGATAAAATAATACGTATAAATAAATAAAAGAATTAACTTCTCTTTTATTCAACTTAGTTTCCTTTTGAAAATATTTCTTACTGATGAAAAAAGTTACTTGTTCATTTAATCAATCAACAATGTGTTTTGAATCTATATAAGCAGTGTGAATGGCAATCTTTTATTACGACATTTAGGATACATTTTCTAAATTTTGTTAGTACTATCATATAATTTTTTGTTTTTAAAAAATAAAAATGTGCTAAGGATTTCAACACATAAATCAGTTATTTTTAATTTATTAACTTTTTTAATTTCACTGATCGAAATAGAAAGATACATTTTCACAGCATTACTTTAACCGAATTTATTTAATTTACTTTTATGAATAATACTTTTTGCAAAATAGTACTATCTTGAACTATATTTACGACGTTCTACGTTCTTAAGATTTTAAATAAAAATATTGCATTTTCGAAAAAAAATCAGTTTTAACCAAATAGATATCAAACCAAAAAGATTAACTCTTTTACCGAAAAATACCATTCTTCAATATAATACACATGAACTTGGAACAAAATAGTTCAATGCTCAACTAAAAAGGATGTATTTTCAAAGAAATAGGATAATTTTAAACTAAAAAAGATAAATTTTCAACCAAGAAAGTATTGCTTAAATTTTCAGTTTAAAAAGTTAATTTTCAACACACAAAAAAACGATTTTTCAACAAATAGTTCATTCTTCGGTCAAAGAGATGCATTTTCGACCAAAACAAAAAACAAAACATTTTCAACAAAATAGTTAAGTTTTCAAGCCAAAGAGGTTAGTTTTCAAACCAAAATAAATAATTTTTAAATAAGAAAGATTTTTTAGACAAATGATAAAAAAATTTCTACCAATTGGTTGAACTTTCACGTCAAAATTGTTAAGTTACAAAATCGTTAAATTTTCAAGCTAAAAAGACGAATTTTCTACAGAATAGATTGACGTTCGACTAAAAAATATCAATATTCAACCAAAACAGGAACCTTCGAAAAATTAGGCCTTCTGATATTGTGAATTTCAGTAAAATGTACTTTCGGACAAATGCATCTTCGCAAAAACTATTTTCGAATAATTCAAAAAAAAAAAACAAAAAAAAAACAAAAAATAAAATTTTTGATTCGTATTTTTTTGTGCCATAAGAGTGTCGATTGAGTGCTGAAACGTAGGTGATTATTTTTCACAAATGTTTTTTTTTTATTGTGATTCGATAGTAATGTAAAAAAAGACGAAAAAAATAAAAAAGAGAATGAAGGGGAATTGGTTGGTTTCCTTCTCACTTTTCTTTTTTTTTTTAAACGGATCATTTTTTCTTTTCTTTTTTAGAAAAAATTGTTATCTTTTTAAAACTTTAATGAGAACATTTTTTGTGGTTGTCCAAATTTAGTCGTTGGATCCTTGGCTTTATTTTCAGGAATTCTGCACATGATTTTGATTGTTGGTCGATAAACACGGTTTAAATTACACCCTAACCTTATTTAAATTTCTTTAATTTCAACAGTTGAATTTTTAATTATAAAAAATTTATTTTTAATAAAAATAAAACAAATCTTGAACAAAATATTTATTTTTAAAATCAAAATGATGAAGCGTCAGTCAAAAAAGGAATCTTTAATAAAGTAGTTTAACTTTCAGCCAAGTAATTGAATTTTTAAGTACAATATGCTACTTTCAATAAAAAATTGCATTATTAACAGAATAAATAATTTTTTTAACCAAATATTAGAATTATCAATTAACAAAGACGAATTCCGAAACAAAAATTGAATGGTAGACTTTTAGATAAAAAGTTAATTATTTTTTAGCCTAGAATAGTTGTATGTTTTAATTGCATTTAATACTTCAATTTAATTCTAAACTAAAAACGTGAAAAAGCGTAAGTTTCTTGATAATAGCAGAAAAAATAAAAATTCTTTGAACAGAGTTAACATCTTGTTAATTTTTAAATTATATTAATCTTCTGAAGTTAAAAAACTGCCTAAGGAATGATCTTAAATGTATTGTAATTATACTAGTACCAAATAATTTGAACGGCCCATTATTTATTTTCGATTGAAGACCAGTTAAAAAAATACATTTATATTTAGTATTTAATAATAGGAGAGCGGTCAGCTTCAAAAATTGTGATAAGAGGTCCAATTGAATCAATTAACCTCTGATGTGAAGATTCCGGTTTCTCTTTAAAAAAAAGTGGAATGCCACTTTTTTCCTCAAATTCAATCCAATAGCTGCTTCGTATAGGTTTAATTGCGTTAACCCGTGGCTAGAGAAAACGATGCGATTGCCATAAATTCTGGAAAATTTTCCCGCCGGCGAAACATGGACAGAAAAAAACTGAAACGCCAATATAACGGTGAGATAACGGGCGATATCTCGCTACGTGAATTATAACCACTCTGTCCGATCGGACGGAAGGGAGACAGAACTGTCAAGCACAAATGTTGCGCGAATTTCGGCCCACCTATTCGAAACCTGTCACTGTCGATCCAATTTTTATCTGTTTTTAACGATTTTCCCCCACGGGCTAAACATTGATGCTCGACGGCAATCTTCAGATCAGATTTTTGTTGAAAAATTTTTATAAATTGAAGCTGTTTAAACTAATTTTTTCTAGATAAATGAATCCAGAGATTAGCATTTTGATACGGAGAAAAAAAAGAGTTTTGTAGCCTATTAGGACGTTATTTAAGTACTTTAAACTTCCCCTACCTATACTACCCCTCCAATACTTGCCCCTCCCATACTTTCCCTGACCTACTCCCCTTACTTTAATCTCTCTCCACTACTTCCCCTCTCCTCACTTCACTATTCTCTTTTACCCACTTCACAAATTTACAACTCCTCTAGTTGCCTCTTTGTCACATCTCCAGCTAACAATTCCATTCCCTTACTTCCCTTCCTCTGTCACCAAAATTTCCCTCCTGCTCATCCGCTATCCACTCCTAGCTTTCCTTTCACTTTCTTCACTACTCCTTTTCACTTCTAATAAATTCCCCAACTTTTCTTCATTTCCATCGCTTCTCCTACTTCCACTTTTTCGACTTTTTATCGTTTCCCCTACTCCCTGTACCATAATCTTCCCTCACTTACTTACCCTCCATTCCATATCTTTCTATACTTACGCTCTCCTCAATTAGGTATTTAAACCCTCCCTCTTCTATACTGTACCTTCGGTACACGCTACATTACTCTCTTTTCCTCTACTTCTCCTCTACTTTACTATTTTCTTCCTTTTCTGCCCGAACTTCTCCCTTCTTTACTTATTCCTCTCCATGCCCATCCATACTAATTCGCAATGCCCTGCTGTCTCTCCCATCACTTCGCTACCCCCATCCCGGTTTCACACTTTCAATCATTTCTCCTACTTAACCTCACTCCCCTAGCTTCACCTATTTTCATTTCCCTATTTCTTAACACTTCCTTTACTTCCCCTTTCCTAAATTACACTCAATAACCCTAATTCATCTCTACTAATTTCCTCTCACTTCTTCGAATCCCATATTTCCCCTTATCTCATTTCCCTCATTTATCACGTTCTGCCTCTACTTACTCTGCCTCTCCTCATTTATTTTTGCTTCTCCTACTTCCCGCTTCCTTACCCTATTCACGTGTTGCTCATTTTCTCTGATTTTCTCTACTTCTGCCATTTAAATTTTTCTACTTTCTACCCTTTATTTCTTCTTATTTTCCCTACCCCGCACGACTAATTTCTTCTAATTTCCCTCTTTTCACTTCCTCTTGGTTTCCATAGTCTCCCACACTTAAGTTTCCGTTGTTTCGTCATACCCACTTCCCTTAATTTTCCATCACTATACCTACTAACGCACCCCTCTTGAAGTTATATCTAATTTTTATCTAACTCTGATCGACTTTTAATGTTTTTCCTACGGGACCGAATATTGATGATCGAAAGCAATATTTGCATAAGATTTCTGAAAACTTTTTTCTAGACAAATTAATCTAGAGCTTACAACTTTCATTAGATTTGAGCATAAAAAAAATTATTCAAAGCAGGCGCCGCGGGCCTGCAAAAAATAGTAGCCTGTTAAAACTTTACTTATGTGGTTTAACCCTTCCTTTCCCATACTTAACCACCCCTATCCCTTAATTTACTCTCTTCTCCCCTTCTTGTTCCTTTCTTTACTTTTAACTTCCTCTTCTTCAACGAACCTCTTTATCCTCTCGTTCTCCCTCTCTCCACTTTCCCAGAAAACACTTTCCAACCACAACTTCCCTTCTATAATCACGCAAAATACACTCCTGTCCGTCCTTTCACTTTTCTCACTACCTCTTTTCACTTCCAATCATTTCTCCTACTTTCTCTTACATCTCTTGCTTCCACTATTGTCACTTACCACATTTTTATCGTTTTCATTACTTCTTCTCCTCTAATTTACTCTCATTTACCCTTATTTCTCTCTACTCATTTCCCTTCTTTTCCCTTACTTTCCCAACTTCCTCTCTTCTCACTTCTCTGATTTTTCATACTCGCTCTCGACTCACTTCCTCTCTTCATATGCTCTTACTTCCCATACTTCCTTCCATTCCACTACTCTCTCACACCTCGTTTCCCCTCATTTAATTTTTCTCTGAATTTCCAATCTTCTATTTCGCTCATTTCCCCCACTGCCCTCTCATCATCACTTTTACTTTCTCTCTCCAAGTTACCCTCCATTTCCATAATCGCTTTCCTCCATTTCTCTTCAGTTTCCCTGTCCCGTCTTCATTCATTTCCAATGTCTTCCCACTCTTGCGCTCCCCTCATTTACCCTTCCTTTCCTTATTTCGCCTATTCTCTTTTATCCTCCTGGGAAAAAAGTAAAACGGACGGGTGTACACTCATCCTAAATTAAAAGAGCTTCTGCCCGGTGTTACGAATCACTTTTTTATTTTAGGTTTGTGATATATGTAACAAAAATACTTAATTATAGTTTTTAAGGTCCCAAGAAATTTTTAATCTTATAAAAAAATTAGTATATTAGTTATTTTACGATTTAAAAAATTCGTTTCTGCAGAAAAGCTGATAAGATATTTATCAGAAATAAATAATGAATTCAATTGGTTACTACTTTATTTTAAATGTTAATTGTTTAAATAAATTCTTTTAAAAAAATACAAATTTCTTCTATTTATTAACTTGCAGATTTCTTCCTTTCAACGAAAGTAGCTCTGCACATTTTGAAAGAAGCCTTTCCTAATGACACTGTATCACAGGAAAATAAATTTTCATTCTATAAACAATTTTATAAACAATTTCACAAGTTGACTGCTTTTAAAAAAATAGATGTATTTTTTTCACAAAATAGATTTCGTTATTTTGTCACCTAACGAAATTGTGCAAATAAATAAGATCCGCTTTGTGATATTGGTATTCGTTTAATAAATGAATCGATATTAATTTGTTGACAAGTGTTGAAGTTTTGAATTTGTTTACAAAATTGTTAAATTGAAAAACATTGGAAATGATAGCGTGGATTTATTTTTTCAAACTAGAAATCTTTGAACCATTTAATTTATGAAAGTTTAAAGATTTACAGGTCAACAATATTCATTTTTAAATTGTTTAACTGAAAAATGTTAGTAGTTTTAATTACTACCCCTGAAAAATTGTCAGCTTTAGGAGAAATTTTCCTCCTCGATTAAAGCCTCAAAACCTTGTATTTTTAAAACAATAATGACAATTTGCGGGTTGGAAATCGTAAATTTTAAATTTTAAATAATTTTTCAGTTTTAAGCAAATTTATAATATTTAATACATTAGATTGCATTTCAAGTTTTAATGTTAAACTATTGATTTTGGAATGCTCAATGAGTATTCCTTAAATGGTGAATTAACTTTATTTTAGAAAAATTCGTAAAATAAAAAAAAAATGCGGGGCATCTTCACCAAAACTCGAAATTTGATTTCTCATAAAATGTTCATCGTTAAAAACCATTTTTTACACATTTTTTTTTATTTTATCCAAGTTTTTGAATTCAAAAATAGGCAGACAGTGCTTTTGTTAATTATATTTGCTTGAACTGTCAATAATTTTTATTAAAAGACTGAATCTGATAAATGAGTTTAATTTTCGTCCAATTTTCGGTCGATTCAATAGAAATAACTTGATTTATTTTATCACAAATGCCTGCTGAGAATATTTGTCAATAAAATTTGTTTATAAAACAAAAAATTATTTATTATTTTTAATGAATTTAATTAAAATATGTTTTTTTCCATAAACTCTTGAAATTTAGTGTGAATAAATGGACGAATCACTTTCAATTCCCATAAATAAATTTTTTTTATCACTTATCTGTTTATAACTAATGCGATTAATTTGTAAACAATTACTAAGCTGTTCGCAAATTTTTCTAAATAGTTGCTTTTTAGATTTTAGATATTTAGTATTGATTCCAAGTATTTTTCAAGAAAAGATACACTTCTTTGCAAAAATTTCCTAATTACAATTTTCGTTTATTATTTAAAAAAATTAAGCGTTTTTTAAATCGGCCATGACAGATTTATGCAAAGTTTTATGTGATATAATTATTAAAAGAAAACGTTAAAGTCGTTTCAAAAGTCGCTTCTGAATATCAATTTGTTCATAAACACATTTTTGGCCCCACTACGTCTCCCATCAAGTAGGGAGTTCCAAAATTTTTTTCGGCCCCCCCCCCCCCCGGCCCTCTAATGCTAGCTTTCATGCTCATCCTATGACAAAAAAATTTCGTTTACTTGACATGCCCTACAAAAAGGAACAAGACTAGATGCTCTGACAGACCAATTTAGCCAAACTCTTATATATCTTGAGTCGCTGAATCTGAATTCCAAAGCGGAATTCCATAATTAGCTCTTGTTTTCTTCCTAGCCTCACAATTTCCTAACCTCGAGACACACTTTTTTGTACATTATTTGTTGCCAGGAAAGAAACAAGGGCTGAGTTTGGAATGTCTTTTACGTATAAGGTTTCAGCGACCCAAAATATGTAAAAATTGACCAGTCTGATGCGTTAAAACTCCTTTTTTGTAGGGATGTTAAATGGACTTCGAAAAAAATCTTTTTTGAGTTTAGGAAGAAAACAAGAGCGGAATTTGTCGTTTAAGACTTAGGGTTCGGATTCAGCGACCCAAGATACGTAAGAAAACTAAGTGATATAATAGACGTTAATACGAGAAAAACTAGGTGTTCCGACAAACCAGTTTAGTAAATTATTACATATTATGAGTCGCTGAATTCCGAATCTGAAGTCGGAATTCCGAAATTAGTTCTTGTTTCCTTGCTAAACTCAAAAAACATTTTTTGTACATTGTTTGCGGTTAGGAAGAAAACAGAAGCTAACTTTGAAATGCGGATTACGAGTCCGGTTTCAGCGACCCAAAATACGTCAGAATTAACTAGTCTGGTGCGTTGGGACTTCTTTTTTGTAGAACTGTTAAATGTACATATGAAAAAAGTATTTTTGAGTTTAGCAAGAAAACATGAGGTAAATTTCAGTAATAAAACGTTGGACCGGATTCAGCGACCCAATACATTTAGGAAAACTAGGTGTTATAATAGATGTTCATACAAAAAAAAAAGGTTTCCCGTCTTGTGACGGGCCAGTTTAGTCAATTATCACATATTTTGAGTCGCTGTAACCGAATCCGAAAGCGGAACTCTGAAATTATTTCTTCTTTTCCTCCTAACCACAAGACACACTTTTTTTGCATTTTCGTATTTAGGAAAGAAAGAAGAGCGAACTTTTGGAATGCGGACTGCGGGTATGGTTTCAGCGACCCAAAATACAAAGAATTGGCCAGTCTGGTGATTTGGAACTCCTTCTATTTTGTAGGACTGTTAAATGTTTATACGAAAAAAGGTTTTATGAGTTTAGCAAGAAAACAAGAGCAAAATTTCGGCATTCATACTTTGGAGTAGAATCAGCGACTCATGCTACGTAGGAAAACTACGTGTTATAGTAGATGTTAATATAAAAAATACTAGGTTTCCTGAATGGCGATTTTAGTAAAGTATCACATATTTTGAGTCGCTGAATCTGAACCCGAAATCGGAATACCGAAATCATATCATATCTTTCGATTACGGAACTTGATTCAGCGATTTAAAATTCGTAAGAATTGACTAGTCTCGTGAGTGTTAAATGTACATACGAAAAACCTGTTTTTTAGTTTAGGAAGAAGACAAGAGCTAAATTTCGGTACTCAACCTTTAGATCGGATTCAGCGACCCACGATCCGTAGTAACACTAGCTAGCCTAATATATATATAAATAACAAAAGCGTAGATTTTACGACGATCCAGTTTAGTAAATAATTACATATTTTTAGTCGCTGAATCCGAATCCGAAGTCGGTATTTCGAACTTAGCTCTTGTTTGCTTGCTATCCTCAAGAAACACTTTTTTTACATTTTTGCGGTAAGGAATTAAACATGATATAACTGGAATGCGGACAACGGTTTCCGGTTTCAGCGACCCAAAATACGTAAGAATTGAGCAGTCTGGAGAGTTGGAGCTCTTCCTTTTTTGTGCAACTAGTAAATGTACCTACGGAAAAAGTTTTTGCGAGTTTGGGAAAGAAAACAAAAACTAAATTTCAGCATTCAGACTTCAGATTCGGATTTAGTGACCTAATATACCTAGGAAGAATAGGTGTTATAATAAAAGTTAATATGGAAAAAACTATGTGTTCCGATTGATCATTTTCGTCAATTATTATATATTATGAGTGGCTGGATCCGATCCCGAAGTCGGAATTCAGAATTTAGCTCTTGTTTTCTCTCTGCACTTAGAAAACACTTTTAATTACATTTTTTGTAATAAAAACATGAGCTAACTTTCAGCATTCCGACTTTGGATCGGATCCAGCGACCCAATACGTATGACTCGGCTAGTCCAGTCCTTTGGGTTGGTATAAATCATGTACGCTCTTTAAGTAACGCTTAATATTAAACGAATCGCTTATTACAAGATAAATAAATAAATAAATTATTTTTAACGAAAAAGTGCTAAAAAATGAAAAAAGTTTTTTGACGTAAATTTTTAAATAAGCTAAACTTTCATTGGAGGGTACGTAAGGATAACGTAAGATTTTCGACTACGGAACCTGATTCAGTGACCCAAAATTCGTAAGAATTGACTAGTCTCGTGACTTAGAACTCCTCCTTTTTTGTCGGGCTGTTATATGTACCGACGAAAAAAGTGTTTTTGAGTTTAAGAAGAAGACAAGAGCTAAATTTCGGTACTCAACCTTTAGACCGGAGTCAGCAACCCACGATCCGTAGGAACACTAGCTAGCATAATAGATATAAATACGAAAAAACCTAGATTTTACGACGATCCAGTTTAGTAAATAATTGCATATTTTTAGTCGCTGAATCTGAATCCGAAGTCGGAATTCCGAAATTAGCTCTTGCTTTCTTGCTATCCTCAAGAAACACTTTTTTTTTACATTTTTGCGGTTAGGAATTAAACATGATCTAACTGTGGAAGGCGGACAACGGTTTCCGGTTTCAGCGACCCAAAATACGTAAGAATTGAGCTGTCTGGAGAGTTGAAACTCCTCCATTTTTATAGAACTGGTAAATGCACCTACGGAAAAAGTTTTTGTGAGTTTATTGAGAAAAACAAAAACTAAATTTCAGCATTCAGACTTTGGGTTCAGATTCAGTGACCCAAGATACATAGGAAAACTAGGTTTTATAATAGATGTTTATACGAAAAAACTAGCTGTTCCGATGGATCATTTTAGTAATTTATATCATATTTTGAGTCACTGGATCCGATTCCAAATTCGGAATTTGGAACTTAGCTCTTGGTTTCTCTCTAAACTTATAAAACACTTTTTATTACATTTTTTGTAATAAAAACATGAGCTAACTTTCAGCATTCCGACTTTGGATCGGATCCAGCGACCCAATACGTATGACTGGGCTAGTCCAGTCCTTTGTGGTCGTGTAAATCATGAACTTTTTCTAAGTAACGCTTGATATTAAATGAATCGCTTATTACATGACGAATAAATAAATAATTTATTGTTAAGGGAAAAATGTTAAAAATTGAAAAAAATTTTTTGACGTAAATTCTTAAATAAGCTGAACTTTCCTTGCAGGGGACAAGTAAGTGTAGAGTCAGGATAGGTGCTTCTGGTTGAGCGCTTATCTGCAGTCAGGGGCTACCAGTTGAAGTAACGACCAACCCTCTTCATTTTATGTTTTAAGCTGCTCTTGCACTTACCTTTCAAGCATTCCACCAATGTCTCTTGTGGACGACTGGGTACAATTATCTGAGTTTAATCGTCGTTCCTCACTCACAATCGTAAAAAATCAAACGCATTCCTCCAATCTCTTGTGGCATTTGTCAAATACAATCTTAGTTTTATTTTAAATTCAATTTAAATGATTTATTTTTTAATTTAAATTTAAAAGAAATTTTAATTGTAAATTTTCAAAATTGAACACTCATTTAATATTAGAAGATTTACACATTAAAATTCTACAATTTTTAATTGGAAGCTTTTTCTAATTTTTAAAATATGGACTGACAAATTATTCAATTTTTAAGAAATGTATTTTAAAGGAATTTAATTTGAAAGTTTTTTTTGAATATTTTAATTTTGGAGACCTCAACTTAAAAATTCTTCAAGTTTAACAATTTTCAATTTGAAACTCTTCGATTTCGAAGATTTATAATTGAAAGCTCTTTAATTTCGATACATCTATAAATAAAATTGCTTGCATTCTGATGATTTTTTTCTTAAATGTCTTTCAAATGCTTTCAAATGTAAATTTTAAAAATTGATAAAATTTGAAATTTTAATTGTATAAAATTGAAACATTTCATTTGAAATAAGTTGTAAACCATAACAAGTCTTATTTTAAACATAATAATTAAAAATCCCGCTTATGTATCGTATTGCCAAGTATACCAAGACGGGATGGGCTTCCGCAGAAATTTTTTAGCAAATTTCCCGGAAATGATGATAGTAACAGAGGGCGATCTCGAACAACAGAGGCGTCAAATTATAGACGAGAACCTCCTCCCTAGAAGGACTATCAACCGAATAAGATCTGAGGT
>JAAAKG020143612.1:0-11323 GCA_010014905.2 Druon quercuslanigerum
ACACATATATATATATAATGCATTTACGTTGAAATGAATTGAATCAAAATACTAATACTGGTAAATAGCATTGCCCAGTTTCCCGGAACGTGTTAGAAACTACAGCTGTTCCCCATTCCCAACCTATCATAGAAATTAATATCCCTTGAACCTTGCCAAAGGCAACCTCGACACAAAGCTTCGTCAAGCAAGATTTCATTAATTATATTAATAATTATTTTATGAATCCAGCTAATGTTTCTTCAATCATGGGAGAGAAATTAATTCTACAAGTAAGTTTTGTAATTATATTGTTTCATTTATTCTTTTTTCAATTACTTACCTCCTGATTATATCTCGGAATTACTTGTTATATTACAATAGATAATTAAAGTAATAAAGCTTAACATGTGTAAGAATATGAAAAAGTTCCAAAGCGGGCAATTGCACATCATAGATTTAAGAAGGGAACCCAGAAAGTCAAGCACCACTCTGAATAGAAATGAACCGTGCCGCATCGTAAAACATATTATATTATATAATTTTTTGGTCCGACCACAATGGCCTCTCACGCTTTTTTAAATTCTCTTGAGCTTTAATTTTTGGGAATTTATTTGCGGTACGTAAAAAGTTTCCATAATGTCAAAAAACATTTTCAAAATTGTAATTTTCACGCTGTCAGTTAGTTTAAATGTTTTTGGCCTCCTTAGCGATGTGCACATCTGTCTGGTGGCAGTCCGCGTCATCTGTACAAACGCTGAAAAAAATGATAAAAGAGTCACGTACGCAAAGTTTCCATCCCTTTTTCGTTATTTTCTCATTTATGTTCTTTGATCCAGAACTTGGTTCATTCTCAGTCGCGAAATGTGTCATCGAACAATTTTTCACATTTCTTTTTAGTATTACAAAAACGCTCGTCGATCGCAAATCGCAACGATTTGTCGTCGATTGCAGACAAATTGGTTCTGCCCGTAAGCGAAATTGAACACTGGTGACTAGAACTCAGTAAAGTGGAAACAAAAATCGATATCTGGGGAGGCCAGTTTTCGAAATTTGTAACAATAGAACAAGTTCTAGTACTAACTTGAAAATTATCAGGAGACTCTTTAAAATATTTTTAAGAATCCATTAAAACAGCGCTATTTTAAAGGTTTTATTTCTGTAAGGCAAAGTTGTTTTAACTAAAAAAGCGCAAAGATATATGTAATAATTCCAACAGCCTTCCATGTTTTAGAATGGTCTTCCTTTTAATCGGGATTATTTTATGCTGCTAATTTCAATAGAAAAACTATATGTGAAACTAATTAAAACTTATCTTTCTAAGCAACATGGGTATGTTTGAGAAGCAGTTATTTTTCACCTTACCATTGGGTACGAAATTTAAGAACGTAATTGGAACCTTCTAAAAATGTTTTTTGGACGTACAAGTCAAAAGACGTTATTTGACCGTTTAATAAACTGTCCTAAGTGAGACCAAATAATGTTCTAAAAACGTTTCATGTTCGAAATACATCTTTAAAACATTCTAATGATGCTATTAAACGTTTGTGCCCACTGGGTTAATTTGGTACATATAAAAAATCTAATTTTATTGTGATATTTCTAAAAATGTATAAAAATTGTTGACATGTATGAGCTAAGAATGATTTATTAGGATTGTGTACACAAAAAATTTATTTTATTGTTCCTTTAAAATGTGGCTTTTACTTCAACTAAAAGTTTGAAACTTTTTGTGGCTGGGTTTTATTTATTCCATGCTACGCGTAGCTTTCTATTGCAAAATATTAAGTCTTTCGCTTGTTTTGTTTTGAATCACATGATTATATTTTCTACACAAACAACATTAATTGCCTGAAAAATTGCGTAAAGTTAGTCGCAAAATATTTTTGCTGAAAAAGGATTCTTGTTGAGATATATGGAGATTCTTTTAATCTTAAATTCGTAAGGAAATTCCATTCACGTGAAGGAACATCCTTTTGTCACAATATGACATTTCTCTGAGTGAGTTAATTAATATTTAGTCTTTAAACTAATTGAATTATTAGATCATATTAAGTATTATCTTATTTTAACTTTGGAAAGCAAAGAATACTCTGCAACCATCTTTATAATTTAATAACGCGAGTTGCTTATTTTCTCGCAACAAAAGATAACATTATCTTTCGCGCCCGCAGAAAGCATCCAATCTACTTAAAAGTTTCTTAGCAGCTTAACGGCGAACTTGAGTCGCGCATATGTGCAATTTCCTGGAATGAATCGTGAAGGGAAAAGACGGAACTTTCTATTTCAGTACTTGTGGACAGGAATTAAGATTGCTCTTTCCGGCGCGATTGACGATTCAAAATTTAAATTTTAACTTTACAATACAATTTTTTTCAACTTGGATTTCAACAATCCTTCTAAGAAGCTTAAGCTTCAAGCATAAGAAAATACACTGAAAAACATCGATATGATCTTACTCACAAATTTATAATGAAGTTCCGCGACTTTAGGATGTAAAAGCGTTGGCGTCGGAAAGCAGCTTCAATTCACTTCCCGGGGGTCCAAAATAAAGGAACCGTGTGAGAGGCTTTCTATTCGCTTGTTTAGTTATAGAGTTTAGTCCTAGAGCGAAGGGGGTGCACAAGAATGCATGCGATTGCGTGTCGGGGAGCGGACTGAGTGACTGGGAGAAACGCTCGTCTCCGGTTTACCCACCCTTGGATTTTCTACACCCCCACTCTTGATGTCCACCACCCTACTGTTATCTATCTCTCTGTCTTTCTCTTCTTCTGTGTACCGTAGTCAGCGCCAACGCCCTTGCGCACTAAGTATGTCCCGTTGTACACATAGGTATTCCTGCGTCATTCACAAACCTGACATCAAATTCCATTTCTACCTTCCTATTCTAATTCTTTCTCTTCCAGTTTCGCTTCTTCCTTGCTATCCTCCACATCCAGCAGCCCTGCCTTTAATTTTCTCACAACTCTTCGACACCAACGTGTTCCGATTGCATGCTGTTCGAGCATTAAACGTAATTCGAAAATCAAGTGGGCTTAAGAGAGCTTGCAACAATTCTACATATTAATTCAAGTGGTTAGAAGGGCGCCGGAAAAAATCAATTTGCACCCTTTCAGACGTATTCAAAATCCGAAATCTGTCCTTTAAAAAGATCAAGTCAGTTGTCTTTTTTTAAGTTATATAATCGCCCCCCTGTATTACATTTTACCTTCGTCCTTAACTTATTTCATCTCATATATTCAAAGAAAACTTGAGAGATAATACTTATTATTATTATTAATAATAAACAATTAACGCCTACTCCTCTCGGTGGGGAAGGTAAGGAAGTGATTATAGAATTTTTAGATTGATCTAGAATTCTTGTATTATTTATTTAAATAACATGTTCGTTCCGCAACCTCTATAGCAATCACCCCCAAGTGAAGATCCTTACAAAGTCGTTATATCAGGTTCCCCACTTGGGTCCATTAGTATCCAAGGTCTTTTGTTTCAGGCGTCATTCCCTCTCCTGACACTCTTTCTATTAACTATTTTCCGCCATACTTTTCTGTTCTGGCATACTTCTCTAGCTTCTTTAACGTCCATGCATTTTTTGAAGCAGGCTCTCGCGTTTGTATGGCTTCTTATCTCCCTTCTAACTAGGGTCTCATTCACACATTCTAACCATTTTTTCCGCTGTCTGCCTATAGCCCGCTGCCATTTACTTCACCTTGATACACTTGTTTCTTTTGTCGTTCATATTTCATTCTCTGAATATGTCCGAACCATCTTAACCGATTTCTTTCCCATGTTTCAACTAGTGTCCCTTCTACACCACATTCATTGAGAACTATCTTGTTACTCACTTTATCCATAAGAGTTTTCCCGCATATTATGCGCAAGAATATAAGGTCAATCGCGTTAATTTTGCTCTTATCTTTTTCTTGATAGGTCTATGTCTCGCTGCTGTATAGTAAAATCGGTACAAATATAGAATTATGTATTGCTTATTTAGCTTTATTTGGTGTATTTTTACTTCTGATAAGGGGACCTGCTCTACAAATAACCTTCTTACCTTCATTTATGGGTCTACCTAGCTCCTCATCTACCTTCCCGTCCCTACTTAATAAGGTACCAAGGTATACGAATTGATCAACTTGTTCACTTATTTCACCATTTAATACAATGTTGCATAATGTTTTTTCACTCTTTCCTTCGAACAACAAAGTTTTTGTTTTATTCGCGCTAATTTTGAGGTCCATTCTCTTCATGCTTGCATTCAGTTTATTCAAAATTCTTTGCAAGTCTTTAACTGACTCTGCCATAACAACCTTATCATCTGCGAACGCTAACCCACGTACCCTTACTGTTTCGAGATCCACACCATCTTTGCCAAAAAGATCCATTTTGAAATACTTGTCCATGTATAATATAAATAGCCATTAAGACATTACGCATCCTTGTCTAACGCTTTGCATTGTATCGTAGCAATCACTCAATTTCCAATTTACCCTTGCACTCGCTTTGCTAATCGTATATATTGTTTTTATAGCTTGTAGGAGCTATCCATTAACGCTGTTCTTTTTTTGGGACTTCCCAGAGTTTAATTCTGTATACCTTGTCAAAAGCTTTTTCTAGGTCAACAAATGCACAAAGAACTTTTCTTCTTACTCTCAAACTTTTTCTGTGATTTGCCTTAAGCTAAATATTTGATCCGTACATGACCTTCCTGGCATAAATCCACTGTGGACTTCCCAAATCTTTTCTTCTGTTATTTTCATTACCCTACGACTTAGTATTCTTAAGTTTATTTTACTTACGGTACTTAATAAACTGATCCCTCTATAATTATTGCAGTCGCTTTTATCTCCCTTTCTTTTGGATATTGCTACGACAGTCGTTTGTTTTCCAATAATCTGGGACTTCTCCCATTTTGATGTATAAATTTATCAATTCGCACAGTCTATGCGATATCTGCTCACCACCGTGTTTAAACATATTAGCGTTAATGGTGTCTGCCCTGGCAACCTTCCAGTTTTTCAAGTACTTAATTATATCCCTAACCGAAGTGACACAGACTTTCTCAATTGACTTTTCTAACGCATCGTGTTCTACATCGCAGTTATGGTGTCCTCCAGCTTTATCTCCGCATAGTCCCCTAAAATAGTATCTGAAAGTGTCTAGTATCCTATAAGCATCACATAGCATTTCCCCATTACTATTTCTCATGTTGACAAATTCCGAACTGTTATTTCCCTTTATTTTTTTAAAAAGCAGTTTCTTGCTTCCTATAAACTCGTTTTGTATTTTCTTTTTCTCTTCTGCTCTAATTTTATGTTTACATAAACATTTGAGTATTCTCTTAATGTGCCTGTAATCATTTATACGTCTATTTCTTTCCTCAACGCAATGATCTGCCGTGTTCAAAGTTCTCCTGTACGCTTCTTTCTTTACTTTTTGGACAGCCTTAATTTCATCATTCCACCATGCATCACCAGATATTATTCCTAGAACTGCGGTAGCGGACACTTCGATCACACATCAAACAATGATATCCCGGAACTTAGTCCATGCGCCCTCTATATCTTTGCTTCTTGTAAGCGCCTCGAAAGTTGCCCTATCTATGCTTACGATTATCTTATTTTGGAAATTTATTCGCACACCCGATTTCTGTAGGCTCTCAATTTTGATTCGTGTTTGCATTCAGAACCCCTAATGACCCTTGTATCTTTGACTAACTCTCTTAGTCTTTCAACCGCAAAAACAAACTCAATTATATTGTGGCCTAAACCAAGTATTTCTAATAACCTGACCTCTTTCTGTATCCTAATTTTGGATGCCCACCCATCCATTTATATCTCCTATCAGAATTATTCGTTCACCATGATCGCAAACATTTATTGCGCCATGTAAAGTGTCCCAGAAGAAGTCTTTTACTTCTCTGGGATCACTATCAGCTGGCGCGTAGCATGCTATGATGAATAATCTTCTGATTAATACTTTCATTCTAGCCCACAGCAATTTGAGAGATACGAAATCATGATCTCCGTGATGCTGCTTCGCTCTTTAATTCAAAATAAGACCTACTCCTTGCCTACGATGTGTTTCAGTATCTACTCCTGACCATATTTCAAATCCGCCTTTCAACAATCTGTTTTCTTTGTCCTTACTTTCGCATCCCTTTTTCTTTGTTTTAGGTACACATAGAATCTCTAGTTTCCTTACTTACATAGTTTCTCGTATTTCTTTTACCTTAGGATCATTTACCCCCTTAGCATTCCAAACACCCAGTCTCCATTCGTCATCTGAAACTTGACCTTTGACTTTGTATAAACATTTTCTTTGTGAATTACTACCACTGTAGGCTTTAAAGTTTATTAAACATGAAAGTTTGTCATTTATATTCTAGACATAGCTTGATCCAGGCCTTTTCATCGCAAAATATTCTGCAATACTCAAAATGCGCAAGAATTCATAATATTTTTTTACACAGTACCAACTATTTTACTATTTAGGGCGTTTTAGCCTCGAGATAAAACTCTTATATTCTCGATAGGTAGTCCATTCGTCCGTCGTATTTTTTCCTCATAAACCCTCATTACTTGTACCTTCCTCTCCTGTGGAACCCTTCCTATTCCTCAGTGTCCCACCTATCACCACGGAACAAAACCTAGCCCACAGTATTTCACGTGTCCCGCGGGGACTTCTCCTAGAAGACCCTACCTATTTTGTCGAACCCCACCTATCCCACACAGTTAGAATCGAACATAGCCAAGATTCATTTATTTTACATTAAAAATAACAGCATGAAGTTATCATATTCAAAAGCAAGACACGGTAAAAAAAGCCTAAAATAAGCGATCTCTTGGTTTTACAGTGCACAGGAACACGTTATTCCACGAGAACCCATTTATTCTTTAAAAACCCTACCTAAGACTCGGGGCCCAACATAACCCACACTACCACACATATTTCTCTGCACTTCACTTATCCCACATAACCCAAAAGAGTCCATGTATCTCTCGGGCCCCAGCTACCCCACGGGTGTCCATTTTTGTAACACAATACCCTATCTATGCTACCAATCCTTCGAGACGTGCCTTGTCCCAAAGAACCCTACCTATCGAACAGGACCATACCTATCTCTCGGAACCCATACTAACCCACGAGATGCCATAACTCATTCGAGACCCCCTCTTATTCATAAGACTTAAACTAACGTACAGAAGCCCACCTACTCCACAAGGGTTCTCCCCTACCACTGCCAACCCAACCTGACTACTAGCAGGACCCCAACAATCACTCAGCACCTCACTTATTCCACTTATTTAATCTAATCCGCAGAAACCCGCGATTCCCTTGGGATCTCAGCTATATAACTTTATAACACAGAATATCCCTATCTCACGAAAACTCATATTTAACTCAGGTACCAACCTAACTCCTCGACTCAACCTAACGCATTAGATCCAAACTTTTCCTCCCTGAAGGAGTCCTCTTGTATCTTGATACCCAAACATGATGCAACCTACTGCTATTAACATCCTATTAAAAGAACCTGCATCCACCTTATCTCACAGAACCCCGATAGGGGAATGCTCGCTGGAAACAGAGGGTAAGGTGAAAATAAAATACGCTTCGTGGGCAAAACACATTTAGAACCCCAAGTCAAGGCGTAAACAACCGTGCCGAGGACTGAGTGGCACAAGAGAGTGGTGTTTTAAACGGTATCTCTAGGATACCAGGTCGCATCCCTTACCTTAGGGTAAGGTCTTTAGACCTTACCCTTGTATGCGGGGTTCTGCAGGGGTGGACCTATACTTCTCTAGCCACCCGTGGGAAAGAGATGGAAAAAAACCACTAAATTCTAACAGGAGCGTGTGTGAGAAGATGGGAGTTGTTTTGGACGTTACGGAGGAAATAGATAGGAGAGACCTGTCGGTTAATAAGGTGGGCAATGCTGAAATAATTGTCAAACTCTTTAGAGACATACCATCTCTTAGAAGAGTTGCGAGGTGCCATGGAAGCAATAAGAGAGGGACTAAAGAAGGCGGACTTACACTAACTTCGAGATAACTCTGTGACGTCTAAAGGACTTAATAGGGATCTTATCGAGAACGTTGGGGAAACTGCGACAAGGAGGGCAATGACCCGAAAACAGAAGGCCAAGAGAAACACAATCCAAAGCAGGACTTAGACGAAAGAGATCGTGGGAACTGCCACCCCCATCCTGGGAAGCGAGAGAGGGAGCTCACTTTGAGTCCCATCGAGGCAAGTTGCTTAAGGCCAAGGACGAAGAAGCCGAGGACCCGAGCTGGAAAAGCGACAACCTTAACTCTCAAAAAGGATGAGGGAGGGGTGCCTACACCTAAACCAAATGTAAGAGAGAGGAAAACGAAGCAGAGGCAATCTAGTATCGACGCGGTTCTCATCAAACCGGCAGTGGGTCTCACCTACGTTGAGGTCCCTAGAGACCTCAAGCAAAAAGTGAAGCCTGACTTCCTTGAAGTGAAGAAAAGGGGCGTCAGGAAGACTCAGAGGCGGAGAGGTCTTGGTGGAGCTTGGACCTGCAGAGGACGGCAGAACAAAACTGTCCACTGCTATCAAGGTGGCGGTTGGGGACAGTGGACCCGTACTCGCACTCTTCCCCTGTGCTGAGGTCGAGGTTCTGGACCTCAACACAATAACGGAGTAGGAGAAAGTGGAAGCTGCCATACGTAGACACTTTGGTGAGGCTACGTGCGGCGACATTAAGGTTAGTTTCACTAAGAAGGGCTTCAGAGGCAATCTGACGGCCTTCGTAGAAATGAGGGGGGAATTTGCCGCAAGGCTAGTGAGGACAGGACACCTAAAGATAGGGGGTCTCTTGCTGCGCACGCAGAAAGACGGAGGTCCAGAGGTGCTACCGCTGCCTAGGCTTTGGCCTTATGGCAGCCGGTTGCCAAGGTCTTAACAGAAAGGGGGCCTGTCGGCGATGCGGCAAAGAAGGCCACAAGGCTGTGGTGTGCCCCAGCACTCCGCAGTGTTTCCTCTTCGCTACTAAAGCGGAGAAACCCCGGATAGATATGAAGCCCAGATCTGCAGAAGAAGTCTAAGCTGTGCCGAGGCACGGCAAAAGAACGGCACCCCCCTGAAAGGGTGGTGTTTTTTAGAGGTTCGTTGGTAGCATCATTATAATGATCAAATTAAGATCTTCGTGTATATACGCATTACGCATGTATATTAGAATCATTGTAGCGATGCTATCAATATCCCCACACTAACAGGAAGTGCGGACCCTTCTCGGTGTGTTTCAAAAAAATTTTGCATCAGCCCTTGTAAAAAAAAAAATCCCACAAAACCCCACTTATGCCACGGGACTCCGTCTTTCCCTCTGCCAAAACCAAAAGTTTGGGATTTAAGAAGGCAATAAGCACCGAAGTTTGCCGAAATACTAAGACTTATGGATCACCACAAGGACAGTAGTGCCCAAAACTTTAAATAAATTAGTCTGAAATTTTGTGGAATAATATAGTGTTAGAAAATGACTTTTTATAATTCGATGTCAATTATTCTAGAATATTAAAGAATATTATAGATTTTCTAAATCTTCCTATAAATTTGTAGAATTTTCTATATATGTTTTGAATTCTGGAAAGTTCTGGAATTTTCTAATATGTTCTGTAGTGTATTATTTTGTCCTGCTATGTTATATTATTTCCTGGATCATCCTCAAATATTTCGGTAATAATTTATAGAATATTTCAAAATGTTCTATGCCGTATATTTTGCAATAATCTATATTTTTCGACATGTTCTACAGATAATGCTGCAAATCTGGAACATTCTGGAATTTTAGAAAGTGTTATGGTATATCATGAATCTTTCTAAAATACTTTTTAACATTTTGAAAGAATATGCATTATTTACTTTCGTAGAAAGTTCCGTAATATTTTTATTTAATTTATGGTGCAGACTTGATTAAAATCGAAAAAACAGACTTCCTCCTTTTTATGAGATTTTTTAATTTCATTCTATTAAGTTCCTTATTAATCAGTTGCTCTATGCAATTAATAATGCAAAGGCTAATTGTAATTCAAAATTATAAAATTCAAGTCGGAATAATCTCTTCCATCCTAACTTTTCCGAGAACTAAACTTTAGCTATTCCCTTTAAATTTTCGAGATAAAATCGAAGACATCTCTTATGGTGTTCGTCTTGTAAATTGCAGGGCGAGATTTTCATGTTCGGTCTTTACGACTTCCTGAGTTTAGTCATGAAAAACACCCTCTTGCACATCTGGAAAAGTTCTTTCGCATTACGTATTTTCTGTAAGAGGTATTCTTTGGTAGCCGAAAAGCAAAGCGGAAGAAGCAAGAACGAAGGATCTAGTACAAACTGAAAGCCTGTCACATACAGATATTTTCCTCCTCTTGCTCATGCCCTTTACTCTTTACACGAAGGACAATCTTCAGTGCTGTATATAACGTCTTTTCAAAGCTCTTTTCGAGTCCTCTATTATTTTCGATGGTACCAAAAGGATAGAAGATGAAAAGCAAAGAGTAAACGAGAAGGCGGACAGAAACGACGTCCGCACTCCGCACGTTCGCCAATAAGTTTCATACCACCGCTGGCTGTTCGTTTGAGCGTGTGCGATCTATACTGAAACGGGGATAAATTTCCACAAATACATCCAGAGATGAATTGTTCATGTTCGATATTATGTTTTACACTTGATTGATTTTGCAACGCGTTAAGATCATTTTTTAGCATCAACGCACGCGATTATTCTTTGATGCTGAAATGTTATTGCTTTGCAAACACCACGTTCATTCAGCTATTTCAATTAGAACATGCGCTTAAATGACGGCATTTACTGTGAGGTGACTCTCGACTCTGCAAGAGTCCAGATGTCAAGCCATTTCGAGCGCGGATATAGCACTGTTATGGGTGACCATCTGCGATGTATATCGGGACACGGTTTTCTGCAGGTTTCCTCTCCCCAGGCAAAACGCCGAGGCAAATGCGAAAACTTCTAATAAAGTCGGATGCAACCGCGAGTAATTCGCTGAATGTGATTAAATTCATACAGTGATTCTAAGCGCACCTTAGTAAGAGGAAAAGTTTTCACAGGTCCGCACCCAGTGAAGGGAACTTTTCTGATGCTGTATCTACTCAAGTTAATAGACATGAACCACACATTATAAGACAATAATAATAATAATGTTAATAATAATAATAATAACTGAGCCTCGGTGGCTCAGTAGTTAGATGCTCGGACTTCACCTCAGAGGTCCGGGGTTCGATCGCTGAGCCGGTACCTCTGGAAATTTTTCTATGTACCTTTACCGAGGTTCTGGTGGTTCGGAACCCACCTTAAGCTGTA
>JAAAKG020143613.1:0-11323 GCA_010014905.2 Druon quercuslanigerum
AAATTTAAAGCTGTTTAAATCAAAATTCTTAAATTTAGAAGATTTTCAAAATCAAAAGTCAAGTTTTTAATTCTAAATCTTTCAAATGAAAGAAATTGCGCATGTAAACCATCAAAATTAAAAAAAAAATTATTTGCAAAACTTAAATCTTGCACAATTTTTAATTTTAAAATTTCAGAATTAAAAAATATTTTAACTTTGAAGATTTAAAATACAAATTTCTAGAATTTTGAAGAGTTACGATTGAAAAACTTTTAATTTTAAGGAGTTTCCATAGAAAATTCTTTAATTTTGAAGAATGAAACTTGAAGATTCTTTAATTTTAAATGTACAAATTTCAAAAATCTGACGAATGTTTTTATCTCGTGAATTAAAGGTCACAATTAGGTTCGATATTTTGATATATGTATATCTTTATATTTCATAAATCAGTCCAAGAATTTTGATTACTCTATTAAATTATGATTCTTAATTATATTTTATAGTAATTTCAGTTAAAGCATACATTTTAACTGGTCATGAAACAGTATATCCTAAATTCTTTTTTCTCGACAGGTAACAATTTTGCGAACAAAAATTGACAATACATATCAAACAAAGCTTAATAAGACGCATAAAAAAATAAAATAAAAAATAAATTAAGGTTTTAAAAAATTTACACAAAGTGCAATAACATATTAATGCACATAATTATTTTTTATAGGATGCCTTTGAATTTTTTTCTGGTAAGAAAATTTGACATTTTGGAACAAAATTAATTTTTAGTTTGAAAAGTTCATTAAAAATTGCAATTTTTATTATTTATAATACTATATTTTAAAAATTTTAATTTAGAAACTAAAATTTGTTTGAAAATTCATCTATTTTATTAAAAATTTGTATGCTTCTTGGTAGGATTCCTTTTCTGTAAACATGTTAATTATTAGACTATGACTGTGAAAATTAATCTCTTTGAACAAAAATTTTATTTCTTTGCTTAAAGTTTTTTTTATTGATAATTTATTTTTTTAATTAAAAAAAAAAATTATTGAATATTCAAGTATTCAGTTAACATTTCTTGATCAAAGTTTATATCTTTAATTACAAAGTTAATTTTTTTTAAACTCAACTTTTTTCACATAATTATCAACTCCTATACTTTTTTCCAAGAGTTTATATTTTTTTCAAAGAATAAAGAGTTCGGCTGAAAATTAAAGTATTTTGTTAAAAATTCCCTTTTTTGTTGACAACTATGATATTCTTAATTATATTTGTGAATTTGGCAACATTCATTCTTTCGAGTTTCGCAAATAACCTGATCAGAATTGAGAAAAGATGACAACAATGCTTTTGAGATTTTTGTGGCGCACCTATTTTTCAGAGAAGAAGTAGAATATTTGCTTAGTGGTATCACAGAATCTATTTCTAAAAAATCTTATCATAATCTATCCTACACTATTTCAAACTTAATGCTTATGGTGCGCAAAATATTCCTATATGGTACCTACGCACGGCTGCGCAAAGTCTTCTTCTGTTCCCCCAGAATTATTTAGGACAACTTAAAATAAAACTTTTCCGGAGTCGTTCCTGAATAATGTTGCCTGTATGTTGCTGCTTCAGCTTTTGCCTAGTTTTATAGGGGAATCCTTCCTTAATATCCTCATTTTTGCCACAATTTTTCCACAAGAAGTTCAGGATATACTAATGTTCTAAATACAATTTAATCCTCTTTCTTTTTGCAGAGCTAAGTTTACCTTTTGAATGTTTACCTAATAGCGACCCTATACCTGGAGTTCCTTGTCGCCAAGCTTATAATTTTTTTGAGAGATAAATATCTCCTGACAGGTCTCTTCCTCCTACTAGGCCTTCTTCTCCTGCCAAGCCATATTCTTCTGCCAGGCATGATTCTCCTGTCAGGTGTAATTTTCCTGCAGAGCCTGTTCTTCGTGCCAGATCTAGATCTCTTTCTCCTGCAGAGTTTTTTTCATGTGATGTATTGAACCACGTAAGGTTAAGTTAAAATTAAAATAAAAAGAAAAGTGCAACATAAAATTTTATGAAAGCCGATCTAGTTAATTTAATGTTTATCTCAAGTTATGATCAATAAATATATTTGATAGTACTTTCAGTGAAAGCATATATTTTGTTATGCACATTAACTTATCTGTTATAAAGTTCGATTGTAATTATATGTATAGATTCATTTGAGTATTAACTATGTAGTACCGCTATTTCACATACATAAAATTCGATAAATTTCTGGCAAAGCATTTGAAGACGACGATGGTTGCAACATGCTCTAGATAATTAATGTGTTCTTTTCTTTCTGATTCTGTCTGAAGTCCTAATCCCAGCCTATATCAGAAGCGTACGAGAAAAATGTCAAACTACAGTGAACAGATATAATTGGATTATACATATCCGGAGTAGCATTCAACCACCAGCTAAAATTTGCTTGCAATCATCTGCTTAAATGCATCTTGGCATTATAATCACCCTGACTTTTTAGTAAAGCTAAATACCTTTGTCTTTCAAATAACTTCGTACGCAATCAGTCGAATAGAACAGTTTGACAAGCAGCTGTCAAGGTTCCTACTAACTATACAAGTTTCCTAATTCCAAAGTCACTTTCATGTCTAAGAATCGCAATACTTTCCATTAATTTGTCATTTTTCTTTTTAGGGAGCTCAAGTATCATTTTGGATGAGTTATTGATAAGCCCTACAAACTGGAAAGTTTGGGCTGGTGTAAGACTACTTTTATCATAGCTGATAATAAACCCCACCTTCTCCAGAACTTCTATAGCTATCTGTACATTTTTGAGACAGGAAATGTAATCAGTGCCTAGGCAAAGTTAATTATCAAAATATACTACAGAATTTTTTTTTAAAATCCACGGTGCTGTACATAATTCAAAAGAAAGGAACGTTTATTTAAGCAGGTGTCCTCTCCAAAAGAATCTTAAAAAATTGCTGTCACCAGGCCTGATAGTAACTGAATGATACACTTGACAAAGATCTATGTTACTTATAAACGAGTGCTGTGATAACAAACTCATTGCTGTTCGTATTTCCTCCATTTTAAAATGTTCTGATGTGATGAACTCATTGAGCTTTTTTAAGTTTAAAACGACTCTTTTACTACCGTTCGATATATATACTAAGAAATATTAGGATAGAAACTGACCACTACAGGAAGTACATTTTTCAATTGCTCCTATTTTGAGTAAACGTGCGATCGAGTTACAACAGTCTTGGACCGTGTAATGCTTAATACTGGTTCAGAAGGAGTATGAATTTGCACCGACAGCTCATTCAATAAAATTTTCATAGCCATTAATAATATTCAAAACGAACTTGACATTAGTGAACTCTGATCAGACGTCAGCTAATTTCTTAAGACTACCTGGTACACTGTTCTCCTGATGGGCCCTGTTGCGTTGTGGAGCACAAGGCAAGGAGCCTCTTGTTTTGTAGCCCGACTGGGCACAGCCCTAATTTCTCCTATACGGGGCCTTCCAGTTTCTCGACTAGGGTGGCTCCAATGAAGCTTTCTTTCTAGGCTGAGAAGGTTTCAGGGTCAAGAAGACCTTCTCAATAGACGTCGCGGATTTCAGTTTTGATTTTAACTCCTAAACAAACAGGAATGAATTGTTTGTTCTACGTTTCAAGACCTCTTTAGTCGTGCGATCTGAACTTAGGTAAACAATAACCTTTCTTGGTTTGTTTATTGGATAATAAAACTCAGGCAGAAGTTTTTCTGCAACCAAAAAACACTTCATAGCCTTTGGCTGTTTTTCTTTTTCATATTTGTTTCCCCTCCAGAGTAATCTGATCTGCAGTAAAAAATCTGTTATCTTTTTTGAACGATTTACTGATGGCAGTCTCCACTCCTGAATTAAGCACAAAAGCTTTAAAATGGTAATTACCCTTACACGGATAGCTCGAGTGTTTGTTGAGGTCATCATCGAACCATATCGCCCAACGATCGCCGACTTCCTGATGTAGATCTAGACCATTGTTCTCTGCTGTAGAAGCTTGTTCACCAAGTAACTTCAAGGTCTCTTCATCAAGATGATCTGATTTTGGAGAATTGTCTTTATTGACTAAATCGTCTTTGGTCAAATTTTTTTCTCCACGTAAAGACAAAAGAATTTCTCTATCAGATAAGAAGGATTACTCATACGAGGTATAAGGACCTGCAAGAAGTAGAAACGTCAATAAATTAATTATCTACTACAGATCACAATTTATCCCACTAATAATTGTGGGCTTATCGCCAAGAAAGGGCAGTATGTCATCCCAGGTATGAGCCTACCGCCCTCAAACAAATATATATACTTGCGTAGCTTATAACTTTTGTAGGCTTTATTATCGTAGTAACTCTTGACAATCTGAGGAATATTCTTGCCAAAGCACAGCGATTTTTCCGCTCTCGATAAAGGCGATCCAGGTTGTTACCCCGAGAGTGCGAGCGAGATCTTGACCTATGCATTCTTTTACGGAAAGGTTTTTCCTTTCTTTTGCTTTAAAAGAATACTTTTATGCGACAAAAAGAATATTGAAGATGTGCCAAGTCACGCACGAAAAAATGTTATTTTCTAAAGATCGTGGTAAAACTTTACGTAAAGTAACGGTACTACATAGTTATCTCGAAAAGCAATCTCGCAGTATAATTTAATTGGTCATCACACAGTAAATCCTAGAATTTTCTTCTGGGGCCAAGTAAAACTTTTGGAAATAAAAACTGATAACACAGTCACAAAGAAACAATACAAAAGTTGGCCGCGGGTCGTTTTTTCAAGTTTCTGGTTTGAAATGAAAATTCAAGAATTAATTAAACACCTGATCAATGACACCACAGTCTAATCATTTATCAACGTGTTACGATTTAAATATCAGTTTGGGTGTATGGTGACCATCCTAACTTTATTGCACCCTATTTTGTTTCGAAGCAAAAAAAATCAACATTACCTACTTGATAATTACCCAAAAAAATCAGTCTTATTTTGTTTGTGTTTCAGTAAAGAATATTCTTGTATGTTTCAATTCATTTCAAGCACACATAGTCTTTTCCCTTTTGAAAAATACCTTTAATAACTAAGATTAACTTAAAATTGAACATCCTGAAAAACTGGCTAAGCCACTTCTGAAAGTACACCTTCAAAAAGATGCCCACCCCTTTTGCAAAAGTTAAAAAAAATTTCACGTTATTTTCAGCAAAGCGTTATTTGCAAGTATCGCCTATTCTTACAGAAATTAGTCATGGTTAAAGTGACCCCACTTTTTAGATTGATTTATGAAACATAAATATAAATGCATAAGAAAGACAAGCTTAATTGTAGCCTGTAATTCGCGAGATAATGATTAAGATAACACATACATAACACATACATTGTCTATCTGATGAATTTCATGGATAATTTTGTTGTTTTATTACACAGGCTTTTAATGAAGTTCTTCATAATCGATTTAATCAGTGCTTTCCCTCACTAGAAAAATGGACATCGTTTATACTTTGTTATTCACTTTCGTGGCCATCCTTAATTCTATTGGTAAACATAATACTATAATAAATTTATAATTCTAGAACGTTTTATTTAAAATCTTCAAAATTGAAGTGAATTTTAATTCTAAAAATATACAATTAAGATAAAAAATTTCGTGATTTTGATGTCTCACATGTACTGTTTTTTTAATATGGAAGACTTAAAATAAAAAACTTGACTTTTGATCTTCAACAGCATCCAAACATAAGAATTTTCATTTATAGGTCTTTAAAATTGAATAGTTTTCAATTGTAAATTATTTAACCTGAACTATTAAAAAGAAAAGAACGCTGTAAATTAGATCTTTCAAAATCATAAAAATTAAGAATCGAAGAATCTTCCGTTGCAAATCTTCAAGATATATCCACTTTGGAAAGAGTTTCCAAATTTAATGATATTACATTATACTGAGAGTCCACTAAAATTAAAACTGAAATTAAAGGCGATGGTACTTTTGAAAAATGTTTTATGTAAAGTCGGACGATTTCCGTGCCTTTCCGTGGGCCATATCGTAATACAATATACAACTGTTCAAAACCACCATGTTATAAGCCTGTTACGCCCTCAGAAAAGTGAGAGATAAGATTATCATCATCATCATCATTATCAAAAAACATTCACTTCCTGCACGTTCTTGCAACATGTCGGTAAAGGTCTATCGGATTCTCACTTTTTAGGGGGCTCCATATGACCATAGGCGTATTTAAGATATCTATATACAGAATGATGGAAAAAACAAAATATTAATGTGATTATACAAACAGGCTATATTAAAGTCAATGCTCATGGTGCGCAAATGTTTCTTATATGGTAGCTACGCACGGTTGTTCAAAATTGGTTATGTTTTCTTAGAACTGCTCTGAAAGTTTTCATTTAATTACAACACATTATTTAGGACAATGTTTATAGGGGACGCTTTCCTCAATATGCTTTTTTTGTTTCCCAATTTTGCCACAAGACGTTTATGATATACTAACGTTCTTGAAAAAATGTAATCGTCATTCTTCTTGTAGATTTAAGTTCGCCGTTTGAATGTTTACCTAATGGTGACACTATTCCTGGTGTTTCTCCTCGTCAGCCTTCTAATTTTTTTGAGAGACAACATTCTCCTGCCAGATCCCCGTCTACTGCTGAGCCTTCTCTTCGGAACAGTTCCAGATCTCCTTCAGCACTCACCAGATTCATCGTTCCGCCTACCGCGATAGCATGTCGTAATGGAATTGAATATAAACTTGACCAACTTCCATTTATTCGGCTTATTCCCCATAAGAATCCGCACCAGTTATTCGAACTTCGAAGATACACTTTTCCTGCAGATAAACGAATTCAAATAGCCGTTAAACCAAAAGTCTATGGAGCGATGCCAACCCAGATACAAATTGTATTATCAACATCCGATGGTGACGTATTTGCAATATTGGAGACCAGTAAAGTTCTTGCTGGAATATATACACCTAATCCTTACAGTCGCAATAAATCGCGTGCAAAAATAAACATGGAAAACGGCATGATCACCTTGTTGAATCAAGATGAAATCAGCGCAATTCCAGTAGGCCGTACACGTCAAATCCCATGGTATTTTACAGTCAAGCTTATTAATGCCAATCATTTATAACATTAAATAACTTTAAAAAATGTGAACTTTCAATATAAAATTTTTTGTGATGTGAATTTGACTTAAAACGTTACAAGACACCTGTAATTACAAATAATAATAAATCCTATGTTTTATGATTGTTAAGACCTAAATATTTGTACTTCCTCAAAACTTTTCGCAAAAATTTTAAAATTAAAGGAAAATTCATTGGCAAGTGTTATTTTAGTGATGGGGGGGGGGTGAGATGATAGCTACCGAGATTTCACAAATTTAAACTCCTTAATTATTATAACTTATTCTTAGCTGTTTCTTCTGATATTTTTAGCCATATAAATCCCTTTGTTTAAATCCGTAAGTTTTCACCCCCCAAGCCCCATATAACGTGATTTTTGCCGTCTAAACTTTTTCCCGAATTTACGTAGGGTTTACCCAAAAATACGTGAAGACCTTTTAGAGGAAGGAGGATTTGATCAAATCTGACTGTTTCTTATTAATTAACAAAATAGTTTAATTTTCAAAGAACTACTTTCGAATTTGCAATTTAAAATATGCACTCACAAAAACATATGATCATTAAAAATCAAGAAAGTAACCAGAAACGTTAGTGCTCAGTATTGCTTACCCCAGTTACTGGCACCCTTTGTCACTAGCGATTGACAGTATGCTCACATAACCTTTTAAAAATTTTGTGATTGCATTAAAGTGGATTTAAACAAAGTTAAGGATCTCATAATATGAAATAATTTTTCTATTCGTCATACTTAATTTCATATTTTATAAATTTTGTTTTTGGACAAGCCAATATCTTTGATAGCAGCTTTAAAGCTTAGCCATGTCACATGGGTTATTCGGTATAAGTATTTATTTTCTGAGATATAACGCTTATTGGCATTTATATGTCAATAAATAAAAAACAAAACATGCATGTAGCAAATTTTCTCATTTTCTGCCAGTAAGATCGAGAAAAAAATTCAACATAAATCGACCATAGATTGAATAAAAACCTTTTCTATTTATAATGAAACAAATTCAGGTGTAGTATTTAAAACATTGCACGACAATATTCTTAAACATAACACACATCAAGATTATAAGATTCTATTTATATTTCAAAAATTAACAACATCTTCTGTGACGGGGCATTATACACCCCGCACAAAACATAATAAAAATAAATTTGACGCCAGCTACGAAACTCCTTTAAAATTAGATTGATTACATTTCGGGTAATTAGTTGATAATCCTTCTTTCCATATACTACGGTGGAATTTAAAACGGGTAGACCAGCACCCACAACAACGAGCTGTCAAAATCCAACATCACTTGAGATGCGAAGCCATGGACCAAGAAGAGGAGGTTTCCCAGTATATGCGCAGTGAATGATATTCCCGCCCATACAAGAGTACTGGGAAACACAGGACCAACCGGCGGTGTAGAATCTGCGCGCTGACTGGAGTCAGCGCACCCACTATGAAAAGCAGCAATTTGAACACGACCAGCGTCATGTCGCAAAACTTTAGTAGCGACGGTATGTAGAAGCCAATTGGCATCTGTCTCACATTCTCTCGGTCCCTCTCACTCCACCAATCTTAGTTACAATCTTCTGACACCAGAGATGCTGTGACTCACAATTTGAGGATGAGCGGAGATGCCACTCTGTAAAATTCATTCGTTACTTTCTACTCGTGAGAGGCACACTTGCCTGAAAGGCTGATCTGAGATCATTTTATTGAGAGGGAAATCAAATCATAAAAATGAGAGGAACCACGAGAGAAGGCAGACAGTTGCCAGAAAGGTCCCTTGAATATTTGTGTATCTTCTTGAAGTTGTAACTTGTCGCGTTTTAACGTCAAGTGTCGAAGTTGTAGATGCACGCCTTTAAAAATACTTTATTGCTGACCTCGTCCCAAATTGAATTGTTGAAGTCTTCCATACACTACGACTCGCTTACGTCGGTAAAATGTAAATCTAAATAAAATGGCCGTGAGTGAGTCAAAACCATCTTATTAATTTTGGGAAAATGGGTCTCCCCATGAGAAATGTCAGTATATAAAAAATCTATTATTAAAAATAATCTGTCACTAATTAACAAATTTTTTCACTCTTTGTATTGAACCTAACTGCTCTTTCTGGCGTCACTCCTTACCTACGCCACTCTATCGGAGCGCTCGGAGCAGCGAGATAATTTTTATCGGGGTGGCAACGACTAGAGATCCTACCTCTCACCTAAAATTAATAAATACATTATTACCAAAGTTTATTTCTTATTTTTATTAAATTTTAAATATTTCTTTTAAATACCTGCAACAGATGATTATTATTATTTATAACGTTGCTACAACAGAAATAAAAATTGCGCTGGCTAAAGATTTTCTTTAGAAAGGCTGATAAATTCTGGACACCCTAACAATGAAATAAGATATTTTAAACCTAAATTTTACATTATTTAAAATAATATTTATATATCGTTTGGCGCAAAAATGATAGTAGCATTTGTATAATATTTAACAAAAATTAGACGGGGTGTCAATAAGCGGTGCAGTGCCAAACACTAGTGATCTTAAGCTACTTGAACCCTCAATTAAGAAATATTTTTTAGTCAATAAGGAACAAGGTTCCGCCCTAAATCTAGGTAGCCAAAACATTTTCTACCAAAAATAAGCTGCGCTGGGTGTGCGGCGATCTCTCAGTTGCAACCAAACAAAAGCGGAGCTGAACGCTATCGAACTTGCTCCCCCCCACCGCCAGCACAAAAACCGTCCCAGTATCAGAGTCTCACTGAAGTTGTAGTTTCAACCATGAATAGAACAATTTAACTTTGATTAAAAGTATTTAATTTTTAATGTAAGAAAAAACGGATCTTGTACAAAATAATTAATATTTCTACCAATGTATGAAACTTTAAAAACAAAAAAAAGCATTTTCTACACAAAGTAGTTAATTTTTTTAGCACAAAAATATAAAGTTGCATAATAAAAGTTAAAAACATTCATTTCTTACTAGTTAAATTTTCTACCACATAGTTGAAGTGTTCACATTATGTTATTGTTCACCTTCATCATTTTTACTCCCAAAAAGTGAAGCCTTAACAAGGCAGATCATTTTTTAAACAGCGATTAATTTTTAACTACAATTATGAATCTTCAATCAAAAAAATTAATTTTCAAGAAAACCGTTCTACTTTAACGAATAAGTACAATTGTGTAGCTAACAATATATATTTTTAATAAAAAATATAATAGTTAATATTTTAACAAAAAAAAACATATAATTTAATGAGAAAGGCGAATTTTTAGCATAATATTTGACTCTTCGACCAAAAACGAATAATTTTTAATCAAACAGTTGCATTTTTTACCAAATATTTGCATTTTTAGTCTACAAAAGATGAATTTTCAATTTAAAAGGGAATATCTAAATTTTAATTAAAAACAAATCATTTTCAATTTATAAAACCAAACGTTTTGTATAAAAGTTAAATTTTTTACCAACTTCTTGAATTTTTAAGGAAAATATTTGAATATGCAATGAAAGTTATTAAGAAGAAATTTATTCTAAAAATTGCTTAAACAATTGAGAAATGGTATTTATTTTTAACTATTCGTAATGAAACATTAACTTCTCTCGCATTTTATAACAAAAATCTATTCAAATGAGATAAGCATTTTCATTTTCGATAAAAATATCTTTTGTTCAAAAATTGTTTATAAATTCACGCAGTTCGGAATAAGTCAATACGTATTTCTCCACCATCTTTAAAGTCTACTCCGTAAAACTAAATAATGTTTGAAGAAATTCAAGACACATTTTAAAGAAGAACCTGACAATTCATTTTTATAATTTTTCTTGAAAAATGTCAACTTTAGGAAATGTATTTTTATGACATCTACAGTTTTGATTCACAAAATTCTGTTTTCGAACTTCACCTTCTCTAATTTTCCCTCAGTTTCTGCAATTCTACTCTGCCAAATTTCCCTCTTATCTCCGTCCTCTCATTCTCTTACTTCTAATTCCTCCCCGACCCTTAATTTTCCTTCGTTGGCCCTAATTACCCTACATATCCTACTTTTAGTACTACACCTAATTCTGCCCACCTAATTTTCCTTAATTTACATACTTTTCCCCTCCCCCCCCCCCCCCCCCCCCCCCGCTCTTCTCCCACCCCACCCCCCTTACCTCCACACTCCCCCCATCCATCC
>JAAAKG020143614.1:0-11323 GCA_010014905.2 Druon quercuslanigerum
ATTTAATTCATAAATTCTTGCTTTCTTCAGACCCATATATTTCTCACATGAGATACAAGATGAAAAACACAAAACTTTAAATCGATAAAGCAGCAAATACATGCTAATTGAAAAATAAGAAAAAATTGATTCTGAGTTTTAAGCTCCTAATTTATAAGTTTTAGATATATGAGTTAATAAAATAGTTAAAAAAAAAATAATAAATGAAAAAATCACAAAAAAAAACTCTACGATAAAAAATATTTTTGAAAAATGTAATATAAAATACAAAAAACATTTACTGAAAAAGTGACCAAATAGCAAAAGTAACTTAACTATTCAATCCACAAATTTTTCAAATAATTTATTTGTTCAAACAGATTATTTCAAAAAGACTTAATCAATACTAAGAACATATTTGTTTATACACAATGAGATTTAAAAATATTTCTTATTTAAAAATACAATTTGTTATAAATAAAAAATTAATGCAGAGAAAATAATTCGTTCCAACAATTATTTTTTACAAAACTAATGGCAAACTTGAGTGGTTGGTGGCTCGGTGAGTCTCTTTGTAATTCAATTACAAACATTTTAAGCCTAATTTTGTTTGATTTGGTTCGGATTTGCGACCTGTAGGTGGTTTTGAACGAAATTATTGCTATATCCCCAATGTGCGTCTGCATATAATCCAATTGTAACCTCAGGAACCTCAGGGATCTCGTTCACGTAGATAATAAAGAATACCGGACCAAAGATACTGCCTTGAGGCATAATGTTGGGGTTTAGGGAGAATCATTCTTATATCCTTGGCGAATAATCTCAGTTACGAGAAAGGGTAACACTAGCGCTACACTCCGCACCGACCAAATGCGAAACTAATACTCCCAAGGGATCTGCGCGCCTCAAGAGGCATTATAGCGGGAAATTTAAATTAGTATCCCGACTTCACGAATGATGATCTAACTGCCCCCACCTGCTCCCCAAATTTATTTCGTTCTTGAAATCCCAAATTACCTTAAAATCATTAAACCACCACAGTGGCCGTTTTAATGACAGAAAAAAATTCCCGGTTTGAAAACATTTTTCACGGTCAATGAAATTAAAACAATCGAAGTCTGAAGCCAAAAATTGTTTCTTTATAGGTAATAAAAATGGAACTGCAAATGAAAGCATACTCAAAGTGTAACTCTTGAATTTTAAACTTTTAGAACTGAAGTTTAGACGTTTTTTTGATCTAAAAATGTTGTATTTAAACGCTCAATAATCTGCACGTGTAAAATGGAAGCTACTAAAACTTTTCAACAGAACAATTTAAAATTACATTCAGTTAAAAAGCCAAGTTAAAAATATACATTTTAAAAATAGGATAATTAAATTTTTTCTCTGACCTGAGCACTTCTTCAATTAACTTGACCTCATATGCTTTCTTAATATATGACAAATTTACAAAACCTTTAATCTCATAAAATACTTATCTCAACATTCCAAAATTTAGCTTTTACAATTTTTTTTAAGTTATAAAATAATTGTATTTATAAATAATTAAACAATAAATTTAGACAAATTTTTTGTTAAACATGGTAAAAAAATCGTCGTAGAATTTCATAAAAAAGCTTAACTGATTATTATAAAAAAAAATTTGCAAATAGTTGGTGATCTAAGAGATTTTGGTGACATTTTTGTACCATGTTTGACCTCGGGGAATAGATTTCAGGAATGCAATTATAAAAATATCTCTATTAGTTAATTAAATACTATAAGAAATATTATGCCTTTTAAATTGTTCAAAAACTTAAAAATGTATATTTTTCAGTTGAAAATTCATTTCTTCCATCGAAAATTAGACTATTTTCTAGAAAACTCAATTTTCATCTAAAATTTTACTATGGAATTTTTGGTTAAATAATTATTTAAAATCTTTCATATTCATTTTTACACTTAAAAATTTAACAATTTTGTTAAATTTTTTTAGAAAATTACCTTTTTTTGGTTGAACATTCATATTTTTTATAGAAAATTAATTTTCTTAGTTCAAAATTCACTTTTTTTTCATAATTTAACTTTTTTGTTAACAATTCGATGTTTTTGGTTTAAAAAAACATTTTCTTACGCTGAAAATTTAAATATCATTTTTGCTTAAAAATTTTTTTATTTGAAAATTTTCTTGCTGTTTTTTACAAAAATTATCCTTTCTCAGTTAGAAAATCTTCTTTTTTTGGTGGAAAAGTGTTCTTTTTGTTAAAAAATTCAACTATTTTGATTAAGAATTCATTTATTGGATTCAACAAGCATTTTTTGATAAAAATTTTTTTCTTTTAGTATAAAATAGTTGAAAGTTTATGTTTTTTTATTATTAAACTATTTTTCTGAAAAAATTTAGTTGTACATTTATTTTTTTAAATCATAAAAATATTGTTAGCTGTTTCGAACTTTTATTATAATTTTGAAAAGTCATGCAAGATTTAAAAAGATTGCCTTATAATCTTCGAAATTTTCATAAGCATTTTATGAACTTTTTTTTGTCCTCTTGAAACCTTTCGAGATTTTTTTAAAGAACCTAAAGTTTAGGCTGCGTTTCTAAAACTAAAATTTAAATTTTTTTAGAACCTCTTCAAATCTTTAAAATATTTTTTAAAGTTACTAAATTAATAAAATAAATCTTTATTTCTGCAAAATTCAAAAAATTGCTTTTAAAAATTTTTGGAACCTAAAAGAATTTTTTTCAATTTTTTCATATTTTATAACATGAATTTTTAAATGAAAAAATAAATTTCCACCAAAAAAAAAAGAAAATTTTTTATCCAAAAAGACAAATTTTTGCAACCAAAAAGGATGAAAATGTAAAAAGTTAGTTGAATAATCTACCAAATTATTTCATTTTTTTATTTTATCGTAGAAAGATAAAATTTGTACTAAAGGATATGAATTTGAATAAAAATAAAGTAACTTTTTTTTAAAAAGATGAACTTTCACCCAAAAATGATTCAGTTCTTTTTTCAAAGCCAAATTGTAAATTTTAAACAAAAAGTAAATTTATTGTGAAATAGTTAAATTTTGAACGAAACACTGGAATTTTCAACCAAAAAGTATATTTTTGTGACAAAATAGTTTATCAACTAAACATTTTCATTTTTATCCAATAAAGTTCAAATTTCTTTGAAAATAGCTGAATTTTTAATAAAAAAAAAAAATACCAACAAAAAGGAATTTTTTATCCAGAAAAGGTCAATAGTATTAGTAATATAAAAGTGTTGATTTTTCTACCAAATAGTTGCATTTTTATCCAAGAAAGATGTAATTTCTGCTAAAGTAGGTGAATTTTCAAATCAAAAACACAAAATTTTTTATTGGTACAACTTCTTTTCTTTTGAAATATTTAAAAACAATTTCCGAAAATTAATTTTTCAACCAAATTTTTTTTTATTATTCCTAGAACCTACAAGAATATTTTTCCATTTCGTGAAACCTTAAAAAACGCTTTAAAAACTTTTGCAGTATGAATTTTTGTCAAATCGTTTTAAAATTTCTAAATATCTCCTAAACTTACTCAAATTTGAAAGCACATTTTGTAAACCAACATATACCAAAAAAAATTGTGTAACAGAATTGCTGAAAAATGCTTAATTAGATTTATGTTCCTTCATTTTTCTAAAATTAATTAATATAGCAAAATTGCAAAACTCTGCTTTAGAACTTTTTAGTTCCTTTTTAAAAATTTTCGAAAATAATAAAAAATGCTATGTAATCTTTTTCCAATTTTCTCTTCACACTATGTAAAATTTAGTTTCATTAAAAACTCCTAATAGCTAGTTGGCCACCGAAAACGAATAGTGAAGTGGGGATGGGGTGGGGAGGACTCGGGTTCGCGCTCGTGCATTTTCGGCTCTCGAAGAGGCTGGCCTACGCAGAATGTAGCAGAGCCGACACGCCGACACGCCGCGTCGTGAGAGGGGACGGAAGAGTGGTGGGGGCCGAAAAATCCCACGCTCTGGAGAGACTGGTACCGCTTCATAATACAAATAAAATATTGTCATTTAAAATCGATGTTCACTCGATTCTATTATAAGAGCTATTTTCATTAAAAACTCTCAATTCTGTGTCAAAATGTGTCGCATTAATTTAGTTTTAATAAAAAAAAATCGCTGCGGACATGAACCTACGTTTTAACCTAAGTTTAAGTCTAGATTTAAGAGAGGCCGGATTTTTCTCCCGGCCACTTGGATCAAGTCCTAAGAAAATACCATTTTTTCCGGGAACCAATAAACTGTTAAAAATTGTGAATTTTACCAGATATAAAGACCATTTGATAAACCCCAAGTATTTTAAGACTAGAAAATAAAAATGTTTATCCTCAATTTTATGAAAGGTTGTTTATATCACCAGTAACTTTTTCCAATGTATGGTGAACGTGTTGACAGTATACGAGAATGCTGTCCCTTAAATTGTAATTTTACGGTGGCTTCAATAAACTATTGATGCCAATCCGTAGCAAAGGGGTCAAGCGTTGTTATATTACAGATAGATTTTAACCTCTTGCATCATAAAACTTTCCTTGAAATGACCGCGTACGACAGACAATGTGTAATAAACGGACAGTAAGCTCTTTCAGATATTTGCCTTCAATATAAACTCCAGCTCAGGATAAATATTGTAATGTTAGTTCTTTTACTCTTTCCCCCTTCTTAGAGACCGTGCATAAATTACGTAATGGGTTCTAGGCCCTCTTAAGACCCCTCCTCCCCTTTGTAACAAACCGTCAAAAAAAATTTCTACCCCCTTCCCCCTTGCTGTAAAGAATTTTTTGTTTCCCGAAATGTTTTGCTAGTTATGCTAGATAATTTTTTAAGAGTTCTTGATTTTTCTTTGACTAATTTTGTATTTTCCTTGATCAATAATGTTCAAATTTATGAGCATTTTAATCCTGTGATATTTTTAACATAGAATATTTTATAAATAGAATAAAACAGTATTTCGGATACAACTAAAATTTTTTTAAATTTATTAACGTATATAAAACAAAAAATGTCTTTTCTTCTAAAGAAGATAACTTTTTTAATAGAATATTTGAATTTTCAACAAAATAATTACATTTTTTACATAATATTTGCATTTTCAATCTAAAAAGATAAATTCCCAACACAAAAGGTTCATACTTTATATTTCAATCCAAACAGATAAAATTTAATAAAAAAAAGGACTTTTAAAATCAAAAATGCGAATTTTGAACAAATAAAGGAAATTAAAGCATGTTTACCCAACAAACATGAAATTTGAAATTAGGACAATTTTTTTTACCGAAAAAGGAGTATTTTAAACCAAAAAACAATCTTAAAAAATGAAAAATTACATTTACAGTTCAAAAATTTGTTTTAATAAAAAAAAGGCTTTTCGACTAAAGAGTTACATTTTCAACCAAATGCATTCAAACAAAAATTAAATTTTTAACAATGTAGTTTAAGTTTTGCCCAAGTAGTTAAATTATCAAATAAAAAAGATTAATTTTCAAGAAAATAGTTAACATTTCAACCAAGGAGATAAATTTTCAAATAAGAATGTAAATCTTTAAGAAAAAACATTTTTCCTTAACAAAGTGAATCTATCAAAACCTTAATCAAAATACTTGAATACTTAAACAAAAAAGAATAATTTTTAATCAAAAAATTGAATTTGCATTTAAAAATGATATATCTCCTACGAAAATTGAATTTTTATATCTAAAAAATAAATTTTTTAACATAGTTGAATTTTCTGTTACAAAAAAATTCAATTGAATTCTCACCTTAAAAATATGAAATTTTAAACAAGAAATAAGTTTTTACGAAAAAATTGAATTTTCAATCCAAAAAGACGATTTTTTAAAAATAAAAATGGCCTCCTAAAAAAATTGTTAAACTTTTTACTAAATACTTGCATTTATATCCTAAAAATATTACATTTTTTTTAAAACAGATGAATTTTACTAAAAACAAACAAAAATTAAACAATGCAGGTCATATTTTAAAATATGAATTTATTAATTTTTTAATTTAATAAAAAATTAATCTACTTAATTTTTTGTTCAAATCAACACTTTTTTATTTAAAATTTAACTATTTGGTTAAAAATTAACATTTTTAAATGTTTATCCATTTAGGTTTGTAAATTGAAATATTTAGTTGAAAAATCATTTTTTTCTGGTTGAAAATTGAAATATGTTGGTAAAAAATGATATATTTTGGTAAAAATATATTTATTTGATTGAAAATTAAACTACTTACTTTTTGGGTCTAAAATTAAACGTATTTATTAAAAAATTGTCTTTTTTGTTGATAAATCGTATTTTTTTATTACAAATTTATTTTTTGGTAAAAAATTTCTGGATTTAAAACTCGTATTTTTTTGTCTAAAATCAATTCCTTTTATTTAGAATTCACCTATTTTTTTATGGAAATTCATCCATTAGGTGTAAAATTTAACTTCTTTTTAAAAAATTGTACTTTTTAGCTATTTTCTGAAGAAAACAATTATTTTGTGGAAAAGTTAATAATTTGGTTTGTATTGAACCATATAATTTCTTTGTGAAAAAGTCAATTGTTTTAATGCAAAATCGTCTCTTTAGTAGACAGTTCATTGTTTTTTATAAAAAATTCAGAATTATAGTAGATAAATTCTTGGGTAAAAATTCATATTTCTTAGTCTAAATTTTTTTTTAAATTTAAATATTTGTTGAAAATTAATTTTATTTGGTTGTTGAAAATTGAACTATTTTAAAGCAAAAAAGTTGAATGTTTCAGAAAAAATTTGACTGTTGAACCCAAATGGATAAATTTTTAATAAAAAGGTTAATTTCCAACCAAATAGTTCAATTCTTTAAAAAAATAATTTATTCCA
The DNA here is from genome assembly GCA_010014905.2 of Druon quercuslanigerum. Lineage (NCBI taxonomy): Eukaryota > Metazoa > Arthropoda > Insecta > Hymenoptera > Cynipidae > Druon > Druon quercuslanigerum. Next base: position 6,853 of record JAAAKG020143614.1, read on the forward strand.
GACCAAGAAAGATGAGAATCTTTTACAAGAATTTTTTATTAAAAGTATAAATTAACAATTTAAAAAAAAAGAATTCTTTATCAAGAAGACCAATTTTTAACAAAATACTTAAGTTTTCGATCATAAAATTAAGTATATTAATTTTTAATGAATAAATAATATATTTTAATAATTCATACTTTAATTAAAGAAGTTAAATTTTAACAAAATGTTAATTTTTCTATAAAATCGTTCAATTTTCAATATATAAATATGATTTTTTATCTAGTGTTTTAATTGCCAAGAAAAAATTGAATTACAAAAAAATCAATTCAATTATGAATCAGAGATTCACATTATCAAATAATAATCATTATAATCATCAGAAAATTATTAATTTAAGCCGAAAGAAAAAACATGTCAATTTTCGACCATAAGTATTCAGCAGTTTAATTATCAATAAAATATATTAATTTTTAACAACATTTTTATTTTTCACCAAACATTTTCATTTCCAACCGAAACTGATGAATTTTCAACAAATGTATGAATTTGAAAAGCAAAAAATTAATAATAAAAAAAAAAATTTACAACAAACCTTTGAACTTTTAACTTTGAAACGATGTACTTTTGACATAGCAAAATTTATTTAATAATTATAAACTTAGGAAAATGTAAATCCCTATATTAGATTTTCAAAAAATAAATTTTTTCAAGTTCTTTGACTTTTAAATTAAAATAAAATAAAATTTTCAACCAAATAATTTTATTCGCAACAAATTATTAAATTTTCTAACAAAATAGTTAAATTTTAAACTAGAATTTTAATTTACAATAAAAACAAGATTAATTTTAAACCAGGAAAAATGAATTTTTAAACAATAAATTTTAGCAAAAACCGTGACTTTCCAAATTTAAAAAATAGAGAGTTCTTCATCAAGAAGACGAATTTTTAACTATACTATTAAATTGTTAACTAAAAAAGAAAGAAGTTAAATTTTTAATCAAATATTTAATTTTTTTACAACAAATCTAATTCCCTAACTAATTTTTTAAGCAAATGGTTCAATTTTCAACAAATAAACCAAATTAATTGTTAACAAATATTTAAATTTAAAACAAAAATTTAATTATGAACGAAACAGTTTAACTTTTCTCAAAAAAGATGAATCTTCTACTGAAAAATACAAATTCGCTATCAATGTACATGAAATTTGAACCAAATAAATAAATTTTCGACTAAAATTAGACTAGTTGAATATTAGGTAAAAAAAATTCAAATTTCGCTCAAAAATTAATTATTTTCTTGAAAAGTTAGTCATTTTGTTTGTAACTGGATTTTTTACTTTTATGTCAAGAAAAACAACTATTTTCTCGAAAATTCATAATTTTTGTTTGATAAAGTGTCCCTCTTGAACGATTTGTTAAAAAAATTAACATTTTGTTAAAAATTAAATTATTGGATTCAAAATTAAAGTACTTACTTGTTTCTTCTGAAATCAGGACTTTTTTTAAAATTTTATTATTTTTTTTGTTTTTTTAAAATTAACCCCTTTGTTGAAAATTTATCTACTTGGAATCAACTGTTTGGATGTAAATGCAACTGTTTAATTGATCATTAATTTTTTTGTAAATTCGAATATTAAATATTAAATATGTTGCTACAAAAATTATTATTAATTTAAAAATTTAACTGCCTCCTTTTCGACCAAAAATTTAAAAATGTATCATTTCTGGTCTAAAATCGATTTTTGTTTGTTAAAAATTCAACTATTAAGTTGAAAATTAACTCAACTATTTCCTTAAAAATTTATCTTTTTTATAAAAAATATTTTTCTTAATTAATTGAAAATTTACATCTCTTCAAAAATAAAAAATCTTTGTGTAATTATATATTTTGTTAAAAAATATTTTTTTTTCATTGAAAATTGAACTACTTACTTTTTGGTCTAAAACTTAACACGTTTGTTAAAAATTTGTCTTTTTGATTGATGAATTGTTTTATTTTATTAAAAATTTTTTTTTGTCATAAACAAATTCTGTGTTGAAAATTCGTACTTTTTGTCTAAAATCAAATCCTTTTATTTAGAATTCACATATTTTTTGTTAAAAATTTGTTCAATTGAGTGTAAAATTTAATTTCTTTCCAAAAAATTGTACCATTTACCTATTTTTTGAAGAAAATAATTATTTTGTGGAAAAGATAATTATTTGGTTAAAATGAAGCCATTTACTTTCTATGTCAAAAATTAAAAATTTTTAATGTCAATTTGTCTCTTTGGTAGACATTTAATTGTTTTTTTATAAAAAATTTAGATTTATAGCAGATAAATTCTTGGGTAAAAATTTATATTTTTTTGTCTAAAAAAATTGTTTATTGTTAAAAATTTATTCATTTCTGTTCAAAGGCAACTGTTTTCTACAAAAATGGTTTATTGAAAATTAAATTATTTTCAAGCTAAAATATTGAATGTTATAGACAAAAATTTGACCTTTGAACCCAAATAAATAAATTTTCAATATATTAATAATTAAATTAATTAATATTTAGTTTATAATTAAATAACTAAATTTTTAATTATAGAACCTAATTTTTAATTAAAACTTTTAAATTTTAACAAAATGTTTATTTTTATATCAAATTACAAAAAAATCATTTCAAGTTAAATTTTTTACCAAAAAAGACCAAAAGACCTTTTTACCAAAAAGAAAATTAAGATTTAACTAAATATTTATTTTAAACAAAATATTTATTTTAAAATGAACACAGTTCAATTTCCAACCTAAACAGATGAACTTTTAACAAATGTACAATTTTTCAAACAAAAAATTTATTAGGAACCAAAAAACTTTTTTTACAACATTTAGTAATTATACACTTTAAAAAATGTAAATTCCTACATTATATTTATAAAATATAAAATTTTTCAAGTTCATTGACTTTTAAATTATAAGAAAATAGAATTCTAAACCAAATAATTTTATTTGCAACAAATAATTAAGTTTTAAAACAAAATAGTTGAGTTTTAACATAAGAAGATAAATTTTTAACAAGTATTTGAATTTACCAAAAAAAAGATTAATTTTAAACCAGGAAAGTTGAATTTTTAATTAAGAAAGAAATATTTAATTTTTAAACAAAAAATTTAATTTCATAACTAATTTTTTAACTAAATCGTATAATTTCTAATATAAAAATATAAATTTTCAACAAATATTCGAATCCACAACAAAAAGTAAATTATCAAACAAGCAATTGAACTTTTATCCAAAAAAATAAATTTTCTACTAAACAATACGAATTCGCTATCTATGTACATGAAATTTAAACCTCATAAATAAATTTTTGCCTAAAAATAGAACAGTTAAATATAAGGTAAAAAAAAATTCAAAAAAAATTTTTTTTATAATATAGTCAAATCCTTATGCAAGGAAATTAGTTGAATTTTAAACCCGGAAATACTAATTTTTTACAGTAAAAATACTAACTATAAAAAATTTTAAATTAAGCCAAAATGATGGAATTTTTACAAAATAGCCAAGTTGAAAAGTTAATTGTTTTGTAAAAAAGTTAATTATTTTGTTAAAAACTTAATTATTTTGTTTGAAATTCGATTTTTTACTTTTTTCTCAAAAATTCAACTGTTCTGTTAAAAATTCGTTGTTTTGAATCAATTCTTTCCTGCTGAAAATTCATCCATTTGGGTTCAAAGTGTAATTGTTTTCTAAAACATTCGACTTTTTATCTTTAAAAAATAAACTATTTTTTTAAAAATTCATAATTTTTTGTTGAAAAAGTATCCCTCTTGCTTAAGAGTTTAACTGGTTTTAAATGCCACTGCTTGTTTTATAAGTAATTTGTTGTTTTAAATTCAAATGTTTGTGGAATATTTAAATATTTGTTAATAATTTATCTTTTTAGCTTTAAAGTTTAAAAATTTATTTTAAAAAATAATATTTTTTGTTATAAATTTAATTATTGGATTAAAAATTAAAGTACTCACTTTATTCTTCTGAAATCAGGATTTTTTTTTAAATTTAACTATTTTTTTTTTAATTAACCCCTTTCTTGAAAATTTATCCAATTGGATTCAACTGCTTGGATGTAAATGCAACTGTTTGATCGATCATTAATTTTTTTCTAAATTCGAATATTAAATATTAAATATTTTGTTTAAAAAATTATTATTAAGTTGAAAATTTAACTGCTCTTTTTCGATCAAAAATTTAACTGTATTCTTGAAAATTTGTCTTTTAGATAGAGAATTGTTTTTTTTTTATATGGAAAATTCATGTTTTTTGGTGAAAAATTATTAGTTAAAAATGTATCATTTCTGGTCTAAAATCGATTTTTGTTTGTTTATAATTTAACTATTAAGTTGAAAATTACCTTTTTTTTTTAATTTGTCCATTTGAGATTAAAAATCCACGTTTAAAAAAAAAAAAACATTCTACTTTTTAGCTTAAGCTCTCACCTATTTCCTTAAAAATT
>JAAAKG020143616.1:0-11323 GCA_010014905.2 Druon quercuslanigerum
CTCATTTTTCTTTCCTCTTTTTTATTTTTGTTTTAATGAAAAAGAAAAATCTTTTTCTTTTCTTTTTTAGCGGAGGGGAGAAGAGGAGGGTTTTTTTTGTAATATCTTAAATTTTATTTTACCTAACTTGGATTGGAGGTCATTTCTATTTAAGGTTTGTTTGTAGTTTGTTTGGCTTTTGAAGTTTCACTTGATTATGAGTTGTCATCGAGAGAGCATCGTGGCAGCGGTGCTGTTCCTGCTGGCTATTAATTTTATTTTTATTTTTACTTTATTTTTGTTTTATTTTTACTTTATTTTTGCTTTATTTTTATTTTAACTTTATTTTAACTTCATTTATTTTTTTTTAATCATTTTATCATATATATTTTTTTGCCTTGATAAGGGTGATGAGTGCCAAAACGTTTGTGATTATTTTCTACTAATGATTTTTTATTGTGATTTTATAATGGTAAAAATAAAAAAGACGAAAGAAACAAAAAAGAGAAGGAAGTTTATTTGGTTGGTTGCCTTTTTATTTTTCTTTCCTTTTTTTCATTTTTGTTTAAATGAAAAACAAAAATCTTTTTCTTTTCTTTTTTAGCGGTTGGGGGAAGAGGAGGTTTTTTTAAAATTGCAATAGGAACATTTTTAGTGGTTGTTCAAATTTAGTCGTTAGATTCTTGATTTTATTTTCAGGAATTCTTCACATTAACTTGATTGTTGGACGTGAAAAAAGGATTTTAAATTTGATATTATTCTCATTTAAATATCTTAAATTTTACTTTTTTTAGTTCAAAATTCGCTTGTTTTAATGAAAATTTGTCCTTTCAGGAGAAAATTAATTAATTATTTAATTAACTATATCATTCAAAGTTCGTTTTCTTGGATAAAAAATTCATTTTTTCAGTTTAAAATTTTACTGTTCCATTTTTACTTCAAAATTGATCTTTTTCAGCCGAACATTGATGTACTTTGTTAAAATTAGTGTTTTCTGGTAGAAAATTCATCTTGTTGGACACAATAATTTTCTAAAAAACTCGTGCTTTGTTTTATAAACAATTAGTTTTTTTAAATCTAATTTTATTTATCACCTATATGGTTAAAAATTTATGTACTTTGTCCAAAGGTAATTTTCTTCATAGAGAATTAATGCTCGTGGTTAAAAATTTATTTTCTTGGATGAAAGGTTCATAATTTTTCTCAAAAATTTATTTTCTTGGTAGAAAATTTATTTATTTTGTTGAAAATTCGTCTTGTTTCATTACACATCTTTTAAAACTAAATGTTCTATTTAATGATCGACTTAAAATTTACAATTTGAAAATTCATTTTTTGCATACATTTTTTTTATTTGTTAAAAATTGAACTATTAAGATAAAAATTCTTGGTCTGTTGGTTTAAAATAATTTCCATAACTAAAAATTTACATATATTTTTAGCTGAAAAGTATTCTTTTTTTAGATGAAATCTCAACTATTTGGTTAAAAATTCATGTATTTTGTAGAAAATTAATGTTCATGATTAAAAATTTAATTTTTTGGTTCAAAATTCGTTCTTTTTTGTATAAAATTCTTCTTCTTTGTCTTTTATATTTTTGGGTAAAGAGTGATCTTTTCACATTAAAATTTACCTGTTTGATTGAAAATTAATGTATTTTGTCAATTTTTGTTTTGTAAAAAATTAATTTTTGAGGTTGAAATATCTGCTTTTTAGTTGAAAATCCATACTTTTTTCTTATGTAATTAATCTTCTTAACTGAAAATTCAACTTTTTGGTTAAAAATTCAACTTTTTAGTTAAAAATTCTACATTTGGTTTAAAAATTCATTTTTTCGGTGAAACATACAATATGTTCGTTACAAATTTATTTCTGTGACAAAAAGATTACTTATTTCGTTAAAAATTCGTCTATTTGATAAAAATAATAATCTTCTTGGTTTTAACTTTATCTTTATGGTTATTTTTGGATTAGAATTCACCTTCCTTAGTTTAAAAAAATTGTATTTGGTTAATAATTTAATTATTTTTTTTGAAAATTCAATAATTTTGTTAGAAAGTTATCTTTTTTTGTAAGAATTAAACAGCTTTGTAAAAAAAAACTCGTCTTTTCGGGTTGAAAATACAAATATTTGGTAGAATATTTGCCCTCAGGCTTGAAAATTCTACAATTTTATTACATTTTTTCTCTCTTAACTGAAAAGTCTTTCTTGGGTAGAAGATAAACTTTTTTGTCAAAAGTTTGTCTTCAGTTCGTCTTTAGTTTGAAAACTCATCTCATTGGTAAAAAAGTAATTTTTTTTTTAAATTTGAAGAAAAAATAATTTTTCAACCAAAAATTGAAAAATGTCGTTTTCGGTTTCCAATTTTTGGGTTAAAAATTTAACTAATTTGATGAAAATTAGTTATTTTAAGATAAAATTTTTTAACTGAAAATGTACCTATTCCATTTTTAACTATCTTTTATTATTATCTTTTTATTTATATAATTATTTTTAATTTAATAAACTTTTATTACCGTTTTTAGTTCAGACTTAAACTATTCGTTTAATATTCGTCTTCTTTTGTTGATCAATTATTTTATTTAAATTATTTATTAAAAAAAACAATGTCTAGTTGATTACTTAAATGTTTATTTTATTTATTTGAATTTAAATTATTTATTTACCTTTATTTATCTTTTTAATTAAAAAGTAAATTATGGTTAAAAATTTTATTTTTCGGTTGCACACTCAACTGCTTAGTTTGAAATATGAATTCCTTAGTGAAAAGTTAATATTTTTTTGGTTGAAAATGTAGCATTTTAAATAAAAATTTACCTCTGTAGTGGAACATTTAACTATGTTCTTGAAAATTAATTTTTTTGCTTGTTAAAAATTAAAATTTTTAATTGAGAAATTAACTGTAAGATTGATGTTTTTATTAGCTGTAAAATTAACTGTTTTGTTGAAAATTCACGTGTTTTGTTGAAAACGTGTCTTTTTGATAGCAAAATGATATTTTGGTTTAAAAATTTATATATTTTTTTAATCTCATCTCTGTAGTACAATATTTATTTAATGGGTTAGACATTCGTTTTTTTCTTTAAAATTATTTTTTAATTAGAGTATTTAAATTTTTGGTTAAAAATTTATCTTTGTTCCAAAGGTACTGAGATTTTTAGTCCAATATAGGAAAATTGGAATTTTTCAGAATATAGGTGAATTTTCAAACCAGAACTTTCCCATAAAAAAAGATAAAATTTCTATAACAAACAAAATTTTTTAAATAGATGATTTTTTAACAAAATAGTTAAATTTTCCACAAAATACTTAAATTTTTAACAAAATGGTTTAATTTATTATAAAATGGTCAAGCTTTCAATCTACGAAGACGAAATTTGAACCAAATAGTTGAAGTTAAAAAAATTATTTATCAACTAAACAGTAACATTTAAAATAAAATAGTTTAACTTTTAAAGGAGAGGGACAAAAAAATATATTTAACAAAGAAGTTCAACTTTCAATCAAGTACACATTCGACTTAAAAAAAGAATAATTTTCAAAAAAAATATAATTATTGATATTTTACCTCAGAGAAGATTTTAATTTAAAATTAAAAACTAGTTTGATTTGACAATTGAAGACGAGTTTCCAACAAATTAATTGAATGCTTAACCAACAAAGATAACGTTTCAATAAAAAAGTTGCATTTTTTAAATAAAAAAGATTATATCCTTACCAAATGAGAGAAAATTTCGAACCAAAAAGACGAATTTTCAACAGAATAGAACATTTTTAACCCGGAAAGATTTTTGAGTCAAGAGAGAAACAAATTCAACCAAAAAACTAAATTTTCAAAATACAAATATGAATTCTCTAAAAAATCGGTGAAGTTTCAACCCGAAAATAAGAATTTTGCAATTCAATAATTGCTTTTTTCTACAAAAATAATAGAATTTCAAACTTGAATATAGGATTTTTAATCAAACAGTTAAGTTTTTAACTAAAAACGCAACTGTTAACTCAACCAAAAAGATGAATTTAAAGGAAACAATCAAATCTTAAACCAAAAAGTAAAATTTTAAAACTAGATTGATGAAGTCTAAATCAAAAATATAATAGTGGACTTTTTAATTTAAAAAATTTAACTTTTGGCAAGCATTTAAAAAAATTGTTATTAACATTTGTATTTTCATTTTCTGATATCACATTCTGCGTTAAATCCTTCTCCGTACATCAAAACTCGTCACAAAGCCTCCCCCTTCCGAAGTTTTATTTATTTTTAAACCGTCCTTAAAATCTAGTATAAAATAGGAATCACACTTTTTCGACGGATAGGCATTGTTATAAATATGAATTTTTAACTTGACGTTGCTGAAAAAAAATAATGTGGTTGTCGGATACGTATACGACTGGCTAAGACTTTCGTTAATTCTAAGTTAGCTTTGACGCCAGGCGAGTCGATTTATCAGAATAATGTGCACTCCATTACCTTCGTGTCCCCGCCTTCAATCCAAAGTCTTGATTTCACACGAATCCAAGCTAAAACCTTCGACTTTCCTTCCCAACTTCGTCAATTTTAATCCTAACGATGTTTGCCAATTCAGTGAATATAAAAGTAAAATTGCTTTTCTTCAAGAAAAGGGGCTTTAAAAAAATAAAGCGAACGAGACTTTAAACCTTTATTAAATAAGGCTTCTTTACAAAAATCATGCTAAGGTGAGATGTAGTGGGTTTTCATCCTTGGGTCGCTCCGTGGCCTCAAAACACACGAGGATTTTGTCGGAACATCGATAAATGAATTAGTCTTTTTTTGCTTCCATCTCTTCTTCTGTTATGATTTTGTGTTCATTTTCGTTGACTAGTAGTTTAACTTTGCTCTTTTTTGTCTGTAATCATTTTCCAATCTATTTCTTTCCTCATCGGTAAAACCTGTGATTTTCAACTTTCTCTTGTGTGCTTCCTTTTTTTTCTTGTGCGGCTGTTTGAAATTCATGATTCCACTATGCATCACCAGACATTCTTTCTACAACTGCTATACCACACACTTCAGTCGCACTCTTAACAATGATATCACGGATTATAGTCGATGCGCCCTCTATAGCTTCATTGTTTATTAGCGTCTTTATTCAGAATAATATATTTCAAATAGTTCAAAACCAGTTTCTGGACACACTAATGCGTTTCTGAAGAATAGTTGGGACCTGTATACTAACAAATATTAAAGTTCCAAATACACAATCTATTATTTCGCTTGATGTGATATTATTGATTGATAGTATCCCAATAGATCTTGATATTTCTTGTGAAGAAGAGAATTTAATGTTAAATAGGAAGAAACCTAAACGAACAAAAAATAGATTCTTAATTGCAACTAGAATGGTTTTTATTACTACAGTTTTCTCTTTCAAAAATAAATTTTACAAACACACTTCAGCTTGCCCTGTGGGCTCTCCTCTTATGTTATTGTTACTTCTCATAAAACTGATGGATTCTTAAATAACTTGCATAATACTAAATATTATATTAAATTTACTTTTGAAAAATAATTATTATTATATCTTAATCTTAATATTATCTTAAATTATGAATTACAAATATTTTTTTAATGTGCTAATTTCTTTTCTTGGTCGGCTGCTTGTATTTAATCATTAAACTATGCATCACCAGACATTCTTCCTACAACTGCAGTACCACACACTTCAGTTGCACTCTTAACAATGATATTTCGGATCATATTCAATGCGCACTTTATATCTTTATTGTTTATTAGCGTCTTAATTTAGAAAAATATTTTTTAAACATTTTAAAACCTATTTCTGGAGTAACTAATGCGTTTTTTAAATATATTTGGGACCTATAACAAAAAAAATAATAAAGTTCTAAATAGACATTCTCATGCTTCGCTTGATGCAGTATCATTGTTCGATAGTATCCGAATAGACCTTGCTATGGCTTTTATAGCAGTAAAATAATGCTAAAAAGGAATCAAACTAAATTAACAAAAAATTAATTCTTTATTTCGACTAAAACGGTTTTTATTGATACAATTTTCTCTTTCTTAATTAAATGTTACAATATAATTTCAAATTGCCCGATGGGCTCTCTTTTTATGTTATTGCTGGTTCTGATGGAATTCATGGATTCTTAAATATATTTATTAATACTGAAGATTCTATTCAATTTACTTTAAAAAAATAAATCAAGAAATCAATGACTAATCTTAAATTATTAATCATGAAATTTTCTTTAATGCGTTTCTTTCTTCCTTGGGCGGCTGCTTGTCTTCCACCATCCCACCATGTATCACCAGACATTCTTTCTAGAACTGCAGTACCACACACTTCAGTCGCACTCTTAACAATGATATCACGGATTATAGTCGATACGCCCTCTATAACTTAATTGTTCATTAGTGCCTTTATTCAGAATAATATATTTCAAATAGTTTAAGACCCGTTTCTGGACAAAATAATGCGTTTCTGAAGAATAGTTGGGACCTAAATACTAAAAAATATTAAAGTTCCAAATACACCATCTATTATTTCACTTGATGTAATATCATTGATTGATAGCATCCCAATAGATCTTGATATGGCTTGTAAAGAAGAGCATTTGATGCTAAATAGGAAAAACCCAAAAAGAACAAAAAATAATTGTAATTAGAATGGTTTTTATTAATACAGTTTTCTCTTTCAATAATAAATTTTACAAATACATTTCAGATTGCCCTATGGGCTCTCCTCTTATGTTATTGTTACTTTTAATAAAACTGATGGATTCTTAAATAACTTTCATAATACTAAATATTTGATTAAATGTACTTTTGAAAAATAAAACAAAGCAATTCGATTACTAATTTTAAATTATTGATCATAAAACTTTCTTTTATGCGTTTCTTTCTTTCCTTGAGCGGCTGCTTGTATTGCACCATTCCACCATGCATCACCAGACATTCTTTCTACAACTCCAGTACCACACATTTCAGTCACACTCTTATTAATGATACCCCGGATCTTAGTTGATGCGCCCTCTATAACTTTATTGTCGATTAGCGTCTTTATTCAGAATAATAGATTTTAAATAGTTCAAAACCAGTTTCAAATACACAATCTATTATTTCGGTTGTTGTAATATCATTGATTGATAGTATCCCAAAAGACCTTGATATGGCTTGTAAAGAAGAGCTCTTAATGCTAAGTAGAAAGAAACCTAAAAGAACAAAAAATTAAATTTTAAATAATAAAAAAATAAATTTTAATAATACAGTTTGCTCTTGCAATAATGAATTGTACAAACACATTTCAGATTGCCCTATGGGCTCTCCTCTTATGTTATTGTTACTTCTAATAAAACTGATAGGTTCTTAAATAACTTTCATAATACTAAAGATTCTATTAAATTTATTGTTAAAAATAAAACAAAACAATTCAATTACTTATTTTAAATTAATAATTAAAAATCTTCTTATGATACGCTTCTTTCTTTTCTTGGACGGCTGCTTGTATTTCATCATGCCACCATGCATCACCAGACATTCTTCCTACAAATGCAGTACCACACACTTCAGTCGCACTCTTAACAATGATATTTTGGATCATAATCGATGCGCCCTCTATATCTTCATTGTTTATTAGCGTCTTAATTCAGAAAATATATTTCAAATGTTTCAAATCCTGTTTCAGGAGCAACTAATACTTTTGCTAAAGATATTTGGGACCTATAACAAAAAATAATAAAGTTTTAAATAGACATTCTAATGTTTAGCTTGGTGCAGTATTATTGTTTAATTGTATCCGAATAGACCTTGCTATGACTTTTATAGCAGTAAAATAATGCTCAAAAGGAATTAAACTAAATTAACAAAAAATTAATTCATAATTTCGATTAAAACGGTTTTTATTGATACAATTTTCTCTTTCTAAAGTAAATGTTACAATATAATTTCAAATTGCCCGATGGGCTCCCTTTTTATGTAATTGCTGTTTCTGATAGATTTCATGCATTCTTAAATACATTTAATAATAATGGAGATTCTATTCTATTCAATGTACTTTAAAAAAATAAATCAAGAAATCAGTGACTAATCTCAAATTATTAATTATAAAACTTTCTTTTTTGCGTTGCTTTCTTATCTTAGGCGGCTGCTTGTATTCCTTCATTCTACCATGCATCACCAGACATTCTTTCTACAACTGCAGTACCACACACTTCAGTCGCACTCTTATCAATGATATCCCGGATCTTAGTCGATGCGCCCTCTATATCTTCAGAAAAAAATATTTCGCATAGTTTAAAATAAGTTTTTCGACAAACTAATGCGTTTGTTGAGAATATTTGTGACCTACACGGAGAGAAATTTTAAGAGATTACTTCACGGAAGCACGTGATTATAGAGCTACAAATTTTACGTCATATAAAATCTCGGATTCTATAATCTAAAAGCATGGAACTCGAGACCTGAGAGCAGTGGGGCGTGGCCTAATGCCTGCAATTGAGAGATCCATGCTTTAAAAGCAAGGGATCCGAGATCTTATTTCTCGCGCCAAAGCGTGATAAAATCATGGATCAATGTCGTGAATTAATTTTCCAACATTTCTCTCCGTGTATACACTAAAAAATATTAAATTTACAAATACACATTATTATGTTTTGCTTCATGTAGTATCATTGTTTGATATTATGCCAATAAATATTGCTATTTATTGTATAGAAGAAAAATTAGATTTAAATAGGAATTTAACTAAAATATCAAACAATTAATTCTTAATTACGACAAGAATAGATTTTATTAATATAGTTTCCTCTTTCAATAATAAATTTCTAAACAAATTTCAGATTTCCCTATTTACTCTCCTTTTATGCTATTGTTCCTTCTGATAAAATTGCTGAATTCTTGAATACCTTTAATAATATAAAAGATTCTATTAAATTTACTATTGACAAATAAATCAACAATTTAGTTAGCTTTCTTGATTTATTCATTATAAAAACACCTGCAGAAAACTTAATCATTAATTGGTATAAAAAACCATCATGCTCAGGACGCTACCCTAGTTATCATTCTTATCATTTAAATAATTTTAATAAAATCATCAATCCCTTTAATTAAGAAATAACGTTATTCAAGATAGATTTCATATAATATTCAAAAGTATAAAAAAATTTTTTAAAAAATTAATTATAACTTAAAATTAAACTGACCTTAGTGTCTCTTTTTATTTAATGGCTTATATTTAAGAAATATTTGATTGATTGACTTGTTTTAAATTGAAAAATTTTCCATTTTTAATAGTGAAAATAATATTATATTGGCTTTTTGATTTCAGAAAAATTTCACTAATAAATTTTAATCTTAAATTATAGTGTTTGCCTTTACTTTTAAATTTCATATTGTCAAATTTTAGACTATTAAAATTGAAAATTATTGAATGTTAAATGTTTTTTAATTTTAATTATTCAATTTCTTAGGGTTTTTGTTATGAATAGTACAGTTTTAAGCGCTATGAATATTAGAAATAATACAACTCCAACTTCTTTTTGATGAAAACATATAATTTTTTAAAACCTTAGTCTTAAAATTTATCAATTTTGGGATATTTTGTTTAACAAAATTCAAAAAATGTATATTTTCAATTGTTTAATTTTAAACTCCTTTTACGAATATACTCTGACAATTACATTTCAGAATTATTTTAAATAATAATTTTAGAAGATCAGGTTAAGAATATTGATTTCCTTAGTCATAAAGTATTTTTTTACTGGATGTTTTTACGTATATATATTATAATTTAATATTATGAACATTATTTCAAGAAATGATAAATTATATGGACGATCTGAAGTTTAATTAATATAAAAATAAATAAGTATCTTTTATATAAATAAATAAATACCCAAGATTCGAACCCTCAAGGGCATAGGTTTTGGGTATTTATTTATTTATATAAAAGGTACTTCTTTATTTTTATATTAATTAATTTTCAGATCGTCAATATCATTAACGATTTCTTGAAATAATGTTCATAATATTAAAATTTAATAATTTCATAATATATATATAAGTAAAACATCCAGTTAAAAAATACTTTGTGACTAAGAAAATCAATATTCTTAACACGGAGAATCTCCAATTTATAGGAAATCTTCAAATTTATTTCAAGAAATTTAAGACCCTTATTTTTCTATAATAATCGCCTAATCTTCTAAAAATTTTTATTTTAAATAATTCCGAAATATAATTGTAAAAGTAATTCCGTGAAAAGAGTTTTAAAATATAAACAATTAAAAAATAAATTTTTATGAAATTTTTCAAAACAAAATCTCAGAAAATTGAAAAATGTTAAGACTAAGGTTTTAAAAAATTATATATTTTCATCGAAAAGGAGTTGGAATTGTATTATTTCTAATTCAAATCGCTTAGAATTGTACTATTCATAATCAAAACCCTAAGAAATTGAATAATTAAAATTTAAAAACATTCAAAATTCAATAATTTTTAATTTTAATAGACTAAAATTTGACAATATGAAATTTAAAATTAAATAAAATTGCTATAAATTAAGATTAAAACTTATGATTGAAATTTTTCTAAAATAAAAAAGCCAATATAATATTATTTGCACTATTAAAAATGAACATAATTGTAATTATAAAAGAGTTAATCTTAAGAAATATTAAAAATAAAAAAAATGGTAATGTAAAACATTAAAAATGAAAAAAAATTCTGTTACGGAACGTCGAAATTTAAGCAAAACCAAATTTAATTTAGAACTTGAAATAATTAGTTACCAAGAATTCTTAAATTAATTTTATTTTTACATTCAGGCTCTTCAAAATTAATTATTTTAAGTAAATGCCAAGTGTTAAATAATTTTCAAATTGTAATTATATTTTAAAAATTGGCGTTTAACATGAAAATTTCTAACTGTAACATTGTAACTATTCAAATTAAAAGAAATTACTTAATTACTGAGCTATAAATTTTAAATAGTTATATTTTTATCTATTTTAATTTTAAAAAACAAATATTCAAATATTTTTTAATTTTAAATGATTTATTTTTTGAAATCTTCAAGTGAAACTCGGACAATTTGAAGATATTACGCTCAAAATTAAGTAAAAAGAATCAAAAACAATATTCGAATACAATGTTTAAAATTCTAAAATTGAAGGCTTTGAATTCGAGTTTTTTTAAAATAAGTTTAAAATGTGTCATTTTTTGAAATATTTTCGAAAAAAAAGAATTTAATTTTCCTTGCTTCGAAATTATTCTAGGTGTATTTAAATTAACCCTTAGCTTGCACACCTCAAAATAATTACATAGCTTGCACATGGGGTATTCCGGACCCCAGCGTGAAAAAA
>JAAAKG020143617.1:0-11322 GCA_010014905.2 Druon quercuslanigerum
AAACGTTATATCCATTTTTAGATGCATCTGGTGTACTGCGTTTGGGAGGACGTTTAGACAATGCCCCAATTAATTACAATGCAAAACATCCTATTATCTTACCGCGCCATCGAATAAGTGAGCTTATTGCTTATCACGCACACATTAGATCATTGCATGGTGGTACGCAAATTACTTTACGCACGTCACGCCAAGGATTTTGGGTTTTAGGAGCTCGCATGCTTGTTAAGAAATTGATTTATGTCTGTGTATCATGCGTGCGTCAGCAAGCTACTCTTTCGCAACAGTTGATGGGTAGCCTTCCGAGTTTTCGGATCACTCCAAGTCGTCCCTTTACACGTACTGGGGTTGTCTATGCGGGTCCTTTCAACGTACACGTATCACCAGGGAGAGGGCAAAAGAGTTACAAGAGTTAGTGGAAGCTTCTAATGTGTCCCCTAAGGATTTACATTTTTTCTTTTACCTTCTTCCTATTTCTTAACACGCCTCCCACACCCTTTTTGGTGGTGGGAGAGGGACCTACAGTTTAAGGTGGGTTCCGAACCACCAATAGCAACAGCCTAAAGTACTTAGAAAACCTTTTTCTCTATTGATACCGGTCCCACGACTTTTTGGAGATGAACAACTCCCTCGATAGGCTAGTGTTCACCGCTTGGGCCACCGAGGCTCTTCCAGAGTGCGAGGCGGGAATCGAACCCGCAAGCCGACAGAGTGGGTCCAAAGCCTGCGCTTTAGCCCCCACGACCATCGTCCCACTTGAGTTACAAGAGTTACGTAGCCTTTTTCGTTTGCTGCGTGACTCGAGCCATACATTTAGAACTTGTTTCAAATTACTCATGTGAAGCCTTTCTAGCAGCTTACCGCCGCTTTACAAATCGTCGGGGGTTGCCAGCTCACATGTACAGTGACAATGGTACCACATTTCAGGAAGCTAAAAGAGAATTGGGTAATTGCCTTTTAAATCTACGTAAATATTAAAACTTGCAGAATCAACTCGCCAGCCAAGGAAGTACTTGGCATTTCATTCCGCCTTCTGCACCCCATTTCGGGGGAATGTGGGAGGCTGGAGTGAAGAGCTTTGAGCATCACTTTCGCCGAATAGTGGGCTCTAGAACTCTTACTTTCGAAGAGTTTTATACTGCTCGTACGCGAGTTTAGGCAGCTCTTAATTCTCGTCCAATAGGACCGTTGTCGGACAATAGCGAAGATTTAACGTATTTGACCTCGGGGCATTTTTGATTGGTGCACCGCTTTTGAGTCCCCCTGAAAAATCGGTCGAATTTGTTACTGAGAATTGCTTATCTCGTTGGCAGGTAGTTCAACATGTCGTGGAGATTTTTTGGCGAAGATGGGCCACCCAATATTTACACTCTTTTCAGCGCCGATTTAAGTGGACTCGTGAACTCGTGGTCTCCCTCCAACTAAATGGTCGCTTGGTCGTGCAATGAAATGCTATCCAGGTAAAGATGGCTTAGTTCGCTCTGTTCATATTAAAACGGCCACTTCAGAATTGTGTCATTTGAATAAAACATAAAGACTTGAGTATCATGGTGTCTGTCTTACCATTGCAGTTGCTTATCACTTGGGCTTAATTCTGAACTATACTTATGTGTTATACCAATTTATTTAGTATTAAAAGAGTTTTCTATTGTTATTCGCATTCAAAATTATTTTTTATAGCGGGCGGGGAAACTGAATTTCAGCCGCAACTTAAGTTCAAGTTTATGTTTATTTATGCTTACTTACTTCAACACTAATTTTCATGGTCGTCGGTAGCTTAAACAACAAAAAGCGTTAAATTATTTTCATACAGTGATTTGCTAACTTCGCCTATGAAATCGTTTGTATTTATTCTCGTGATGCGCATACACACGAGGCGGGCGGTATGTTTGGAATGTGAGGAGTTATGAAAATGTGAAAATATTTAAATGTAGTTATTCGCAATCTGTATGCGTATGAAGACAGTGTGTATACACTTGTCCCACCATCTTCAATGACAATTCAGTGTACAAACAAACGAGCACCGGGTATGTCATGATAGGCTCATGAAACTTCGTACAAAACATTTTTCCTTTTAATCAAAATCTCGCATGAGTGAAACTTTGTCAAAAGTGCAACTCGTTGATTATAACAATAAAAATTACCTTTTTATCTTATTGCCAATAAAGCTATTTTTCCTTACAGTTGTTTCCCTCTTGAATCCGTGAATCTAAAGATATTATTTGGAAGAATTTTATAGACTTGTAATAACTACCACATTAACTACTATACAGCCACGAGTACCCATCTCAATGAGAAGAATCATTTCAGGAACAGTTAACAGTTCATGCTCAATTTCGTTTAATTTCAGCATCGCATCAAAAGTAAGTCCTGGAGCAGTAATGTAATGTAGGGGATCCAAATTATATGTTGCAAAAGAGTTTTTTCTGTAATTTTCAAACATGTCAGCCAAAAGTAAAACGTCGGTTTTCAAGTACAAATCAGAGTATTCACCCAAAGTTTTTATATTAAACATTTCCCAAACATTGCACGCGTGTTGGTAATCATCAAGGGAAATTTCTCCATCGTTCAATTTTAAATAAAAAGCGCTTTTTGGTGGCAATTGTTGTGGATTTAACTTGTCCCAAATATCAATGTTGTCATAAGGAAATTTTCCTATTGAGACTAATAATTGAAACTCTTCGGGATTATTACAATTTACGTGCCAGGTTGATGAGGTGTTCTTCGTCCTTCCCCCTTCGGAGCAGCCGTCTTCGACTCCCAGTATTTTGGGAGACTCTTTCTCGGCGTTTTTAGAATAAAAGAAGAGTCCAACTCACCGCAGATTTATCGAAAGACCAATAATACTTGATATCCTTCACAGGCACTTTTGCTTATATAACTTCAAACAGACCTTCGTCCTTTGGTGCCAATTTTTTTTTGTAATATAATCTGGCGCGCAAGATAAAATATGTCCTTTAAGCCAAACGATGTCCGTACGTTAGTAGGGATATCTCGTCACATACGATTATAATATTTATAATAAAGCTGTGACACCCTGAATCGACTTCCAAAAATAGCTTCAGCTTTTTGAAGGTATTTGGAACCGAGTAATTGGTTGCCGGCTCCACTTTTCCTGGATCATCATAAAAGCCCGATTGGTTGACCATGTATCTAAGATTCGAACTCCGAAACGGAAAAGCGCCGCACTCATTATTGTCAGCTGACAACGTAATTTGTTGAAAAGCATGACAGATATCATTTTTCGATATATATTGGGCTAAACGAAGTTATCTAGGGTATCACTGATATTCGTTACAGGATAAGCGTCCTTTTTTGTAACGTCATTCAAACTTCTAAAATCAATGCACAATCTAAATTCATTATCAGTCTTTTCAGCCATCATGGTCGAATTACGCCACCCACTATCCGAGGCTAAGTGAGTATGTGGTAGTTTTTCTGGCATGGGGGGAATCGCCTTGTGTGAGAGTTTTTTCAAAAATTTCGAAGGACCCGGTAATAATTCCCTGAGGCCCTCAAACTTAATTGGGGATTGAATTGATTCATTATTGGCGAAGATGCGGCAAAACATCACTTTCGGCTTATTGCAAGTCACCTAGAAGTGTCCAATATCATTAAAATTCGAGCACGCAGGCCACCTAGCAGCTTCCCGACCTTGACTTGAAGCAGCAGCCATCGGCGGCCGTAAATTAAAATTGAAGTGACTTTGTGCATTAAACATCACTGCTACATACGTACAGCTTCGCTCTCTAGCCTGAGTATTTCGGGGCAAAATATAACCCATTGGGGTTTGGAAATAACGGTGGGGGGTAGAAAATTTTGGTAAAAACTGATAGTTCCTCCTAAAGGCATTCCTCCTAACACTGACGGTGGCTAATGCAGCGGCAATCCTGCTGAAAAAATCGAAAGTGCGTAGATAATCGAATCTGCTGATTTAACCGATGAATGTTTAGATAGATGCGCAAATTTTTGTAGTAAGTTACCATTTCCAGCTTATTTTGAAATGTTCAAAATCTCAAAAATCGCTATGAGGTATGGCCAGTCTATATCTTGGATGTAAATTGTAATAAGCCTGCTCAAGATGTTCCAACACACATATCGGTATCTGGAAAAACTTAAATAGCCACCTTATATTTTGCCAATAATCTGCTACTGGTTCGTCCGGCCCCTAATTTCTTCTTCTACCTTCATATTTGAAGGGTTAAAGGTTGGGTAAATTTAATTCGATTAAACTTAAAGAATAATTCTGTGACAAGCTAACAGGAAAACTATTAGTATTACCCACCCTTTTACTTATGCTCGCAAAATCTGAGATATGGTATTCAGAAATGTTGGCAGGGATTTGAGGGATTCCGAGTTTATCAGTAATGTTTCTTATCTGAGGATAATTCAGACTAACCAAAGACTTATCGAAATTCACAGATGGAATGTTTATGGTCTTGAGTACTATTAGACCTATGAGCCGTGTGGTTTTAAAGAAAAATTTTAGCGTACTCCCAGATGGAACTTCGATACTAGATGATAAAGGTACACCCAATTGTACAAAACGATCGCTTATACGATAAGCTCTCTGGCGAAACTTTAGGATAGAAATTCATTCCGAGCCTATCAGAAGTATTCTGAATCATTATGATATCTCTATCCGAGCTAATGCGAATCAATCCGAACTAATCGAAACAAAATTTGGATCTCATTTGTTAAAAAATGCTTGACAATTAATTCGACCTAATCAGATTCAATCCGTAAATTCTATCCGAAAGCATTGGAATGAATCTAAAGGAAATTTTCAATCTTAATAAAGCAGAATCAATCCGGAAGCAGCTTGATCTAAATAGAATATTCGATTCTACTAAATCCGAAACAATCCGAATACTGATCATTTCGTTCAATTGCATTGGAAATTTACTTCGGATTCGTTCAGATACATTCGAATATATATCTTGGAGAAACTCGGATTGAGCCCCATTAATTTTCAAGTGTTTTTCAAGAAATAAAATTCAAAACTTTTTTCGGATTGGTTCGGTTTGATACGCATTGCCTTGGATACATATATCGAAATGATTCGGAATGAATAGGAATAGTTCTGATTGGCTCAAAATGAATTCCTACCCGAAACTTTCGCCAGGGTTATTGTAGTTTTCATGACTTTCATAGGTTGTACCCGCCTAAATTTGCGGCAATTTAGTATTAGAATCCTCCACTTAATTAAAATCAAACAAAGAATAATGTTCTATGTAAATAAAATATGAACACCAAAATTCGTCGAACTTAATCATAATACAACTATTGAATTATAATCATTACCAAGCAATTAATAAACGATCGAGAATATTCTATTTTAACCTTCTTAGACATTCGATGAAATACGAGAATACTTCCAAAATAATAAAATATTTGAATGTTGAAATTTTTTCGGAAATTTCAAAAAATTACGGAGTTTCCAACAAGTTACCGGTAAAATTTTTGACAATGACTTCAAACTTTGTATGTAGACTATAACACAAAGATGTAAGATGACGTCATACAGTATCTTAATATAGTAAATCTTAGTAAATGGACCATCACTTGGTGATATTTTAAGTTAATATTAGTAACCTTACCGATAATAGACAGCAAAGGGACATTTTCCTGCATACTACTCCTGTTTACAGACACATACTATTAAACACTGACGAGTCGTGACTTGGAGAGCGATGCACAGAGAAGGAAAATTGGCACGCATAGAATTAAACAAAAACTAAACTTCGCAAAAGTATAATTCCTGAAATCCCAACAACAAAAACGACTTAAAAATTCTGTAAAGTTGTACAACATAAAATTCTCCCGTCTTGCTTAAAGAAGGGGCCCCACGTTGGACACCCTTTGTGACAAGTTTCTTACTATAAGGTGGAGAAAGACCTACCTGTCACAAAACGGCAGTCAAACAGGTCAATGCTTTTAATGACGCGAAAACGTTAACAAGAAAGGACCAGAACAGTGTGTGGTGCTTGACCCAGATTCCTGTGGAGATGCCACTGGCAAAATCAGAAAAGATATACTTTAATATTTAATCCAAAATTGAATCGTTATTGTTAACTACAATATTCCTATGTAAGCATTAGAAAGAAACAGGTAGGGAAAGGGAGAAGATATGTAATTACCTGACCATATTTTTTGAATAATAGCCGGGCAAAGTCCAAAAATTGGTAAAAAAAAGTTCAAAACTTATATTCATAGTTATACATAGCACTTATACTAGTTCTGAAATGGCATTAGATAAATGTATGCTCTTATTGTCGGCAAGATCAATGTTAATAAATAAATAATTCTTTAACAACTTGTTTTTTTATTCTTTATAAATAATTTTATTAATGAAATACATGTTTTCATTATGTACGGGTTTCACAATTGCGAGCATATGTATGTAAGTATTTAAGACCACTTACTCGACAAATTTAGAAAATAAGTTGGTCTTTGGAATGTAAGTAATCCAAAACGCCACAAGCGTATCGAAAATTTGAATTGGGATCAATTTAATCCAAAACAAACACGACGAATACGTTTAGTTTTTATGTAATATATATATATATATATAAACTTAGGTCAAATTCCCAGTCATACCAGTCATACCATAAAGTGTTGTAAATTTGTGAGGCTTACCAAAATTGATTGATGAATTGGTGTTAGACCATGCTTTCTTCTATTCCAATCCTAAACTTCCAGACTTTTCGTGATGCCCAACCACCGTTGAACCTGATGGTATGTTCGAAGCGAATGTGGCCTTGCTGCTGCTTCGGTTGGTGGAAAAAATGCAAGATTGCAAGCAGTCTTAGAAAAAGCCATAATAAAGTACTCATATCTGCATGGATTCAGTGGGGATTCATGCTCAATTCCATAAAACGTTTTTTTTAAATACTTTTCCTGCTTCTTTGATTCTGTCTTGCGATGTACGCTATTGTCAGGCTCTCTTTTTTTGCAATTCTGTTCTCATAAGAACAATGTGATTTCCAACGCTGTCACTGTAAAGAATAAAATATACGACAATCAAGGAGTAATAATCATACTTATTGGCAGCTATGAGATTAAAGACATAAAAAGTTATGTCCAGAAGTTTCTAGTAATTGACGGCATTACACATTGTGCATGACCCTACAATCATTTGAATTTAAATATATGGAATAACTGTCATTTTCTGCACAAATTATATATGCTGCAATTAATTTTAATATTATTTAGATTTAATTTGCGGATGGCTGCATACACATTTTACTGCTTTTCCGCATTCCTCAGAATATACATGAGGCGAAATTCAACTTTCTTCAGCAAAAGAATTCGTGCCTTCCAGCTTTGGATTTTGGAGAAATCGATGGGTTGAATATAAAATGCGAAATATTTATCTCACTATCGTTCTTCTCAGCGTTGGATTTTTGAGACATCCATAAGTCTCGTAGAAGTCTACTGTGCATCCGTGAGGAAAGTAAAAGTAGTGCACATCTGTAGGTATGGCAAAAGCCTACTGCGCACCCCTAAGTATGGTAGAAGTCTTCCGAACATCTGTAAGTATCGTTAGTCTACTGCGCAGCGATAAGTGTCGGGAAGTAACTTATTATGAAACATAACCTTAGTTAATATTTCTGCCAATAGAGAGCGTCACTGTAAAACTTATGATAGAATCATAGTTGATAATCCGAACAGTCTATGACATAAAAACTTAATTAGTAACACAGGGATTTCAATACAGATGTTAGCTGTTATTTCTGCATCTAGGTGGTTGGTTTACCTCTTCATCTTCATATGCATCTTCATCGACACTTTCTTATCCTTTTTCTTCCGGTTCCGCATTTAAAACAACATCATGTATTTCTTTCGCATTCAGAATATTACCTTTGCCATTTCTGCTGATACGATCGTATCCTTGCGCTCCTACATGCCACCCTATATTGATCTAGTTACACGTGTGATTCGAGGCAGTAGTCGCAGAATTTACTGAAAGTCGAATATCAAAATAAATAATTTTTTTATAAAATAGAAGATGGTGTCTTAAGAAACTTGTTCTCATTTTATAGCAAAATTATAATTCAAAATAAAAAATAAAAGCTTATTTCGTTCGCCGCGGAGAACTGTCGCACGGGGTAAAGTCGTGGGAGAGGGCGAGCTAGCCGGGCATATCGACACTCTCCCACCACTTCCCCGCATGTAACAGTACTCCGCAACGAGGGAAACGGGCCTGTGCTCGTTGAGTAACTTCAGACTGTGCTTGTCCGCTCTCTGATCATGAAACTTTGCATCCAGTTCTTCTGAGAACGGTAATTTATTTTCGATTACGTTTCGAAGTTTTCTCCTGATGTATGAATTAAAATAGAAAATTTTTAAGAGAACCTTAATCAGCCCTTAGCTTTAACCCTGAAGACAGTTTTAGTGTTATTCACGGACGAATTTCCATAATATATTGTGAATATTGAAAATTAGATTAGGTACTTATAAGAAAACGGGCACTTCATTAACGTGTTTCAACGAAATGTTTAATTCATTATGATAAAAGAAAATATCCAAATAAGTAATACCATTTGAAGATGTAATTTTTTTTAGAATTTATATAAAAAATTGAACAGAGATAAATGAAAACATGTCAGTTTTGAATTTCTTTTAGTATTCCAAAATAATTCTTCTCTTGACATTTTTCTACCACACTGCAATTCGTGAAATTCTTCTTCTCTCTTTTCTAACCATACATTTTTTCAACATCTAAGTTCAAAATGACGAAACCACGTGGTTTATGGAAGGCCTCTTTCAAAGAGATGAGTAAAATGAAATTATATGCGAAAACGTAGAGTATCTTATTTATTATTTAAACTTTGATTTTTGAGCAATTTTAAAAAATAATTTCTATTATTTTGCTGAAAGTGAAATTTGTATGCTGAAGTTGTAATGACATCGCCTTAAAACGCTGAAATGAAAAATGGCGTAACTAACTTTAATATGCGAAATTTTTTGGAAAGCAAAGCACAGCTCGTACTACATAGACTGATTCTTCATATTTCTGTGGAAGATGCCCGTGCATCCTCTTGTCGCGGAGCTATTCACAGAAGTGTCTCTCCTATGATTTCTTAATTAGGATCTTCAGGAGTGAGTATTCGAGATGGAAAATGCTTGATAGATTTGTCTCACCACTTAAATTGAAGTCAAGGCCAAGTGATTCGGCAGACTCCTCTGTCACCTTGTGCATAAGCGCTCCTTTACCCACTTCTTCGTGTTCCTTAAGCGTTTTAAAAAGAGGGTTTCTTTCATTTAAACAACTTTCTATGAACCTTTATTGACGGATCTGAGCTAAAGGACGAGCTCAGTAAACCAGAACCACTTCAAATAAAGTTAGTACTGCCGGGAGAGAGAGCATTTTAAATCAATGTTTGGGGAGCGCCTAGATATGCATAGGTTTTTTTATGCCCAAAATGTCATATAGCGCTTAAATCGAGGAGATAAGGGTTTTCGGGGTTGCAATGAATTTCTCTTCTCTTTAAATTAACCTAGGCGCATTTTTTCAAATCCAAACTTCATACCAATCTCTCGAGTATAATATTTGCTAATCCTTAGTTGCTCTTTATATTTAGCATTATTATATATGTATATAAAGCAGGTTAAGCGACCATCACAAGGTCCCAACGGGAGCAGCTGTCGCCTATAAAAATGACACCAGCTCCCAGTAAAACCACGGTAAATCTCACTGATGGTCACTTTTAACGACCCAGATATGTGTCTTAATAGGGCACGGCGAAATCGGTATGACAGACCGGCGAAACTTCTTGGGTAGCGACCAAAGGATAAGCTTTGTGCAGCCATCTCGCAAGTGCCTTTGTATCTTTTAAGTGATAGTTTTGCATCTCCGACATCACTGATCCCAAGGACAATTACTTTAACCGAATATTTCATGTACAGTCGCTGCAGCTTCAGCATAAGGTGTGCATGCTTCTCTTCCTTTTCCTTCTTCTTTGATGTGGTGATGTCTCCGAAGCTGAGAATTAGATCGCGAATTTGGTTTGTTTCTTAAAGTCCTAGAAGAGAATGTCAGGCCTCAAATGTGTAGTGGAAATTGCTGCCCGAAAATAGTAGTACCGGAAAATTTGGCACTTCTTTTTTGGAGCAATTGACCCACGACATAAAAAGCATGTAGATGGTAAGAAAGAATTTTTAGGACCGAATTGTGTCTACAGAGATTGTGTCTTCCCCGAATGAGTGGGTCACCTAGATAGTATGTGTTTTAAGTATTCAGCGTGGTTACGCCACGCTCTGCACCTATCGCTGGAAACTGCTTGACGAAAAATGCAGTAGCAGTTCACTAAGGTAGAAATAAAACTGTTCTGGCATGCAAAAATGAAACCCTCTGCAAAATTTTACATGCATTTTCTTGTCGAGGAGCTATTGGTAGAAACTTTCAACTTCTGCTTTCTTTAATTGGGATGTTAAAAGAGGGACATCTAGATGGAATAATCACCCTAATTCTGATCATTTTTGAGAGAGAATATCTTTTATTTGCACTTACCTTAGCTGTACCCATAACAATTGGGTTATTAAACAAATTAGAGATTCTTTAGTCCGCGCCCACCTTGGCGGCGTGGGATGTGCAATCGCGAAACGGACGAATTGATATGCATATTGTTCTGCACATACATGATGTTACAGGTGGCGAAATTAGGGACCGAAAACTCATTCTTTATGCTCCGAACCACCCCAGATATGTAGAGTAGAACAGAGAAGGCAAGAATTATAGTCACAGATACCAAGAGAATGCAAAAAGATGCACTGTGTCTTCCACCGAAATGTGGAGCATCGACTAATGTCAATGCTGTATGAGTTAACGTTTGCTTACCTTAAATCGCCCGGATTGAGGTTAGCACGAAGGGTTTCATTTTGGCATGACAAGCTAAGGTCATTTCTATTTTAGCATACCGTTGTTACATTTTGAGCCAAGACATTTCCGATAATAGATACAAGGCGTGTCATGCACACTCTAAGTGTTAGGAGACATGTTATCTAGTGATTTATTCATCGATTTTTCGGCACCAGCCTGAAAAGCATCCATGCATGTTACAAGGCACTAAGAAACTTGCAGGAAAAATGGAAAAAGCGGTCGTCCTAGGCTCGCTTCGTGTTCTGAGAGTGTACGGAAGTTTCTCTGGATCAGCTTATTATGTCCATCACTAAATGTATCTACATATGTCTCAGTCGTGAGACGTGGTTACGGCTGAAATTTTACCACGATTTCGCAAGGAGCGGGTGCAGTGTTTCTGATTATCACCCGCTCCCGGCGAAGTCTTACGTTTTTCCTTATAACAAAAATTTTATATA
>JAAAKG020143618.1:0-19139 GCA_010014905.2 Druon quercuslanigerum
AATTATGCGGCAAGATTCTTATTGGCTCAGTTTTTTTTACTTGCGCGTGGCTAGACCATGTGTTTATTGGATCATGGTCAGAACAGTCACGTTTTCCGAAATAAAAACTGATAAAAACCGCGACCGGTTTTGAGGATTTTGAGTTACTTTTTATCATTTTTACTTTAATTAGTTAATACATCGGAAAGTAAGGTGTTTTAGGGACTACATAGTGTTTTGGAGTGACAATAGATAATTTTTCCAAAGATTAAAAACACTTTTGACAGAATTTTCATTGAATGAAAATGATTATATCAACAAGTCTGAGAATTAGGTTAGGAAAAAGACGTGGATAGCATGACCAGCAACAGCCGTTTCCGTATTTAGGTCAAAATTAACAAAATGTTTGAATGAAAACAGTGCAGTAGTTTCATTATTACACGGATCGAGAATTGTTGATTCACTTTTTTGCTATCTTATTTTGAAGATGGAACTCAACCCTGATATATTAATCAATTTCGCGCCAATTTTTTTCACGTTTATTTTCATATTCGTCGTTTTACTGACAGTCTTCCATAAATTGAAGTAAGTGTATGCTTAACAACAATAAAAGTATAAACAAAAGATCATTTTTTCTTAATTTCTAATTTATTATGATGCAGAATTCGATGGCCAGTTAGAGCAAATTGTTGGTTTTGTAATTATAATGCAAGTATTTGGAGACATGAAGTGGATTGGTGGCTATGCCCATCTTGTAGCCAGTATAATGGATTTTCAAAGGTATTTTATTATTATCTTCATAAATCCTCAAAATTACTATTTTTAGCGTAAAATTTAATTTAAATTTAAATTAGTGAATTTAACAATTTAGTTAAAAATTTGTTGTTTTTTTCGTTTGTTTAAAATACATTTTTTAAACCGAAAATTTTACTAGAAAATTTATCTTTTTTAGTTAAAAATTTAACAGCTTGATTGAATTTTTTCTCTCTTAAATAAAAAATCATAGTTTCAAATTTAACTAATTAATTATATCTTTCGTTGCAAGTTTAACTGTTTTGTTGAAATTTATTTGATAAATATTTTCTTTTACTAAAAATTTAACTATTTTGTTGAAAATTCGTTTTTTTTTTGGTTTGAAATCAATTTTTTCAACTGAAAATTTAACTTCTATTTTTTGTTGATAATTTATTTATTTGAGTTAAAAAATCAACTTTTTAAAAAAAATCATGCATTTTGTTGAAAATTGAACTTTTTGCTTTTTTTCTCCATTTGTTTTTAGTTGAATCAAATTTTTTTGATTCAAAATTAAAATCTTTTTTCAATGAAGTATAAAATATTACATTTTTCCTTGATAAATAATTTCTCTTAGTTGAATTCAACTGTTGGCTTAAAATTAGAATTTTTTTTTGGTTCAAATATTAGATATTAAATTTTTCCGTGAGAATTCGTCTTTTTCGTTTGAAAATTCAAGTAGTTGGTTAAAGTTAAACTATTTTGTTAAAAATTCAACTACTTGACTGGAACTTGACCTCTTCTTTTTAAATTCACTGTTTTTTTGTTAAATATTTATAATTTGAAATGAAAATTTACCTCGGGTTGAAATTTGAACTATTTTGTTGCAGATTTGTTTTTTTTCGTTGAAAATTGAATTTTTCAATTGAAAATTCCAATTAGAAAATTAATCTTTTTTATTGAAAATTCAACAATTTGGTTGACATTTTTTTCTCTTTAATAAAAAAGCTTTCGTAGTTTTTATTTCAACTTTTCTGACAAATACGTATTCTTTAGTTGCATTCAACAGTTTTTGGTCTGAAAATAAAATATTTTTGTTTAAAATATCAGCTATTACATTTTTCCTTGAGAATTCATAATTTTAATTGAAAATTAGTTTTGTTTGGTTGAAAATTAATTTTTCAACTGAAATTTCATCTATTCCTGTTGAAAATTTAACGATTTTATTGTTAATTCTTTTTGTTATTAAAAAAGAATTTTTAACTGAAAATTTCACTAATCCAGTCGAATATTCCATCATTTTAGTTGAAAATTAATTTTTTTAACTCAAAATGTAATTATTCCATTTTTGATTTTTTATATTTGTCTTGTCTGGTATAAAATAAAGCATCTTGGTTCAGAACTCATATTTTTGTGCAAAAATTTAATTACATGGTTGAAAGTTGAACTCTTGTTAAAATTGGCTTTTTTTTAAGATTCCTCATTTTCATTGAAAACTGAACTATTTTGTTCAAAGTTGGTTTGTTTTTTTCGTTGAAAATTATTTTGTTAAGCTAAAAATTAATATATTGAAGTGAATTTTTTTTTTAAATTAGTTTTCTAAACAGGACATTTAACTAATCTAGTGGAATATTCCATCATTTTAGATAAAAATTAATCTCATTGGTTGAAAAATTACCTTTTTTCAGTTCTATTTTCAAATAAAAAAAGTGAAAATTTTAAATAAAATTTAACTGTTTTGTTAAAAAATATTTCTTTTTTTTTTCTATTGAGGATTAATTTTTTTAATTGCAAATTTAACTACTTTAGGATTTATTGGAAATCTATCTTCTTTAGTTAAAAGTTTAACTATTTTGTGGACCATCTATGTCAAAATTTATCTTTTTTTTTTTTGGTTTCAAACTAATCTTTATATATAGTTGAAAACTCATCTTTATGGCCGAGAATTCAACTGTTTGGTTCAAAATTCATTGTTTGTATTGAAGATTAATCATTTATGTTAAAAATTAATTTCTTTCGTTAAAAATTAAAAAATTTTTAAGTTAATTTTCAGTTCTAATGATCCGATTTTTTCAGGATGGAGATTACAACTATTGCATACCAGAGCAAAAAGAAATGCCTGAATCTGCCACGCTTTATACTTCTCGACACGCTTCTAATTTAACCAATTACAAAAATGGCCTCTGTTTTCATTGCAATGACAATGAAGAACTCAAATTGTACGAATTGCGTAAATTTGAGCAAATTGGTTCAAAAAGAAGCGAAAAGGAATTGCTAGAATTCAGACAGACTGTCGAGGAGAAATATCCATTATGTTCTGGATGCAAGCAAGTTGTGAATGACGTTTTACATAAACAGTCATTGTGGCTTGCTCGATATAAGATGTTGTTCTTTAAGCAAAGGCCCATAAAAGCACTCATGAATGTAAGTATCACGTTTTCTAATTTTCTTCCTTTTTTTTGTTGCTATTTTCTGATTTTTCATGTCCGAATATGAAATTTCCTAGGCAAATTGGAAAAAGATTTTACTCAATTATCAAGGTGTAAAATTTATTGACATGGAAAAAATCGCAAAATGTCTGGGAATTTAATTTTATAAAGTCGAGAATTTACTTATGACCGCAGTTAAATTCAAGTTCTCATTATTTTAATAATTTTGGTCAACTTAAAAAAGTTATTTCTATTTTATCTAGAGTCTCATATTTTTCAGATTTGTTCAGTTTACTCTCATTAAATCATCATTTATTATTTTATTTATTTAGAAATTAAACTAATTGTTTAAAAATTGATTTACTTCGTGAAAAAATCGTTTTTTTTTTGTTGAAAATTGATCTTTTCTTATTCAAAATTCAACAATTTGGATGAACATTTGTGACGTTTCATTTAAAATTCAACTATTTCGTTGAAAATCTACATATTTGGTTAAAAATCGATTTTTTTGTAAAAAAAATTCTATTTTTCTTTACAAGTTAATGTTTTTGTTAAAAAGTTCTTTCTCTCCATAAAAAGTTCATGTATTACAGTTAAATATTTACCATTTTAGTTGAAAATTCATCTTTTAGATTGGAAATCAAAATTACTTGGTTGAAAGTTTAGCTCTTTTTTCGAAAATTAATTTTTTTGGTTGAAAATTCATTATTTTAATTAAAAATCTATTTCTTTGGTTGAATATTAATTTTTTAACCATTCAATTTTTGTTTGAAAATTGTAGTTTCTTTATAGAAAGTAGTTATTTTTTTAAACCAAAAAGTGAATTTATTCGAATTGAATATTTCATAGTTTTATTTGAAACTTCTTCTGTTTGAAGATTAATTTCTTCAACTTAAAATTTAATTTTTTATCGATAATTTATATTTTTTCTAAGAATTAATGTTTTGTTGTTAAAATTTCAACTATTTCAGTTAAAGATTCCATTTTTTTAGTTGAAAAAATGTTAACAATTCATCACTAATGTAGAAAATTGAACTATTTTCTTAAAAATCCGTTGTTGTTCCGTATTTTTTATGATTTTTTTTCTTCATTGACTGAAAAAGCTTTCTTGGTTGAACATTCGTCTTTTTGGTTTAAAACTTGATCTGTTTTCGTAGCAATTTCATCTTTTGGCTAAAAATTTTACTACTAGGATGAAAACGTACATTTTTTTATTTGAAAATTTATGTATTTTATGGAAAATAATTTTTTTTACAAAATTAGTCTTTATGATTGAAAATTTACCTTTTTGATCGAATATTTTACTACTTAAATTAAAATTTATTTTTTATGTTGAAGATTGATCATTATGGTTGAAAATACATTTCTTTCGGTAAAAATTAAATTTTTTTGTTCAAAATTTTATCTTTTTTTATTTTTGGGGTTCATTTTTAACTGAACACTTAACTACTTTGTGATTGGTTGAAAATTTATTTACTTTAGTGAAAAGATTAACTATTCTGAAAATTTATCTTTTTTTTAGAAAATTAATCTGTGTTGTTGAAAACTCATATTTTTGACTGAGACTGCATCTATTTAGTTTGAAATTCATTTTTGGTATGGAAGATTCATCATTATTGTTTAAATGCATTCCTCTCGTTAAAAATGTAACTATTTTGTTAAAAAAATTGTCGTAGAACATTAATTTAATTCCAAATTGAATTACTCCTTGTTTTTGTGAAAATTTATGTTCTTTAGTTAAAAAATCTACTATTTGGTTGAAAATCCATGCATTTTCTTAAAACTTCGTCTTTTGTGATAGAATATTATTAATCTTCTTGATGAAAAATGCATATTTTTTGTTGACAATTCATTTCCTTGATTAAAAATTTAACTTAATATAACTATTCCATTTGAGGTTGAAAATTTATATTTTTTAGTTGAAAATTCTTGTATTTTGCGGAAAATTCGCCTTTTTCTGGTAGGAAATTTATCTTTATGGATAAAATTTCTTTTCTTTCATTAAAAATTGAACTATTTTGTTGAAAATTCTATCTTTTTTTTGACAAGAATCATTTGTTTTTTCTTTCAACGGAAAATTTAATTGCGAATCATGATAATAGACAAATTTATAGTTTTAAATAAGCTATCAAAATTACACACCTTTTTAAACCATTTTCAAATATAAATCTTTAACACTGAATAATTTTCAATTCAATATTTTTAAAAATTCAAGATTTTTCGCTTATAACACTATAATTTCAGAATATTCAATTGTAAATTTATAATATAATGTTGAAAATTAATTTTCAATATTTAGGATTTGGTAATTTCCAAAATTTGCAATAAAAAATTATGTACCTTTTAAGTTTGAAAATAAAAAATTCTATGATTCTGATTCACATTTGAAATTTCTTCAATTTGAAAGATATTGAAAACCCTTGTTTTTTGTTCTTCAAAATCAACCAAATTTAAGAATTTTGATTTATGCATTATTGAAATTGAAGAATCATTCAAATTAAACTATTCGGAAAAAAGCAGTCAAAATTAAAAACCTTTAAAATACAATTTATTAACGTGGAAGATTTTTCAATTCAATATATTAAAAATTCAAGAATTTTCAGTTATAATGCCTCAAAATGGCAGAAAATTTAATTGTTACATTACAGTTCAACGTTAAGATTAATATTAAATATTTAAGGTTTGTTAATTTTAAAAATTTACAAAATTCGTCTTTTTTGGTGGAAAATTAATCTTCTTGGTTGAAAATTTAACTATTTTTTCTTCTTCAAAAATTTACCTATTCAATTTATGGTAAAAATTTACCCTTAGTTGAAAATTCGTCTCTTCTGGTAGAAAATTAATCTTCTTTATTGATAAATGATCTTTTTCGTTAATAATTCATTTGTTTAGTTGATAATTTAACCTTTTTGTTGAAAATTCGTTTCTAAAACTTGAGAATTAATTTTTTTTACTTAATATTTACTTTCTTGTGGTGTAATATTAATTTTCTTACTTAATAATTCATCTTTTTTTTTAAATAATCTATTTCTTTGGTTGAAAATGTTACTGTTCTGTTGAAAATTCCTTTTTAGAATTAAGAATTAATTTTTTTAACTAAAAAATGAACTTTCATTAATTAACTGTTTTATGATTGAAAATTCTTTTTTAAAATTGAGAATTGATTTTTTTGTTGACTAAACCAACAACAATTTTATAATTATATAAAAATATTTTTTTTAAATATTGTTAAATAAAAATTTCAAAGGATTAAATTCATTTTTTTAAATTTGCATTTATGATAATTATGCGTAAAAAATAAGCAAAAGGGGAGAAAAAGGATTAATGCTCCTTTGGATGAAATCCATGCTTGGTAACTGTTTCTATTTGTATTTTCTTCGTATTTTTACAGAGTGGACATAATATAGAGAAGCTTTTTAGAATCCTGTTGATAATTATGGACTCTTTAATAATCTATAATTATCAATTCTGGCCACTTTCGATTGTTGGCGTACTCTTACAATTGGGAATTTGTTTTATCAACTCTAATAGGGAAAAGCAACGTGATATATTAGGAACAATATTGTGGATTTGCATAAGTATAGTGTTGCATATTGACGAATCTAAATTATTGAAAACTGATATTAAGAATTCCTGGATGTCCCTGGAGTACATAACAAAGTACCATTTTGTAAGTATTGTTTTTTTCTTCTTTTTTTTACGAATTATACCCCTCCTTTAAATTTAAAAAATCTCCTAAAATACCCAATATTGTTCATTCTTACATTTTTTTTATTTCCTTTTTGTTCTGACAATCATTGAAATCTATCGAACCATTGATCAGAATTACATGGATGCTATCAAGTTTATCAAAAACTTTAACTTATTTTGAAATATTCTAAAGTCTTTTGAAATTGTTTGAAGTCTCAGAAATATTTGTGAAATCTTTGAAATCTTATAATGTTTTTTTAAATCTTTGTGAAATCTATGAAAATTGATGAAATCTTTGTAACTTTTGTAAAATCTTAGAAATAATTTATATCTTTTGATTTATTTGGAAATTTTAGAAATCTTTTGAAATCTTCGAGGAATCATTGCAATGTTTTGAAATGCTTATAAAATCCTTGAAATCGTTTGAAGTCTTAGAAATCTTAGTGAAATATTATGAAATCTTTGAAATGTTATGAAATTTTACAAATATTTGATATCTTACTTGAATTTTTTAAGTTTCCTCAAATCATAGAAATTTGTTGAAACTTTTGTACAATATTTCGAAATCTTTTGAAATTTTTGCGAAATCTTTCAAATCTTCGTAAAAGCATTGAAAGATTTGAAAAGTTTTGAAATCTTTATGAAATTTTAAAAATCTTTAATAACTTTCTAGAATTTTTGACGCTTTCTGAAATCTTTGAGATCTTTGGAACTTTAAAATCTTTTTGGAATCTTTGAAACTTGCTGAAATCTTTAAAAAAAAATTAAATCTCATGTAAAACACAGAAATATTTTGAAATGATTTTACAATATTTCGCAATATTTTAAAAATTTTAGCGAACTCTTCGAAATATTTTATCAAAAATTATATGGCAGATCTTTTATCAAAATTATATGGATGATGTAATATTTATCTAAAACTTTAGCTTATTTTGAAATATTCTAAAATCTTTTGAAATTGTTTGAAGTCTCAGAAATATTTGTGAAATCTTCTGAAATCTTTGAAATCTTATAATGTTTTTTTAAATCTTTGTGAAATCTATGAAAATTGATGAAATCTTTGTAACTTTTGTAAAATCTTAGAAATAATTTATATCTTTTGATTTATTTGGAAATTTTAGAAATCTTTTGAAATCTTCGAGGAATCATTGCAATGTTTTGAAATGCTTATAAAATCCTTGAAATCGTTTGAAGTCTTAGAAATCTTAGTGAAATATTATGAAATCTTTGAAATGTTATGAAATTTTACAAATATTTGATATCTTACTTGAATTTTTTAAGTTTCCTCAAATCATAGAAATTTGTTGAAACTTTTGTACAATATTTCGAAATCTTTTGAAATTTTTGCGAAATCTTTCAAATCTTCGTAAAAGCATTGAAAGATTTGAAAAGTTTTGAAATCTTTATGAAATTTTAAAAATCTTTAATAACTTTCTAGAATTTTTGACGCTTTCTGAAATCTTTGAGATCTTTGGAACTTTAAAATCTTTTGGAAATCTTTGAAACTTTCTGAAATCTTTAAAAAAATAAAAATCTGAAGTGAAATACAGAAATATTTTGAGATGATTTTACAATAATTCGCAATATTTTAAAAATTTTTGCGAAATTTTATTAAATTTTTGCGAACTCTTCGAAATATTTTATCAAAGATTATATGACAGATCTTTTAACAAAATTATATGGTTGATGTAACATTTATCTAAATCTTTAACTTATTTTGAAATATTTTTGATATGTTTCTAAATTTTTTTAAGCTTTCTGAAGTCTTTCAAAACTTTTAAAATCTTGGGGAAATCATAGAATTATGTTAAAATTTTTGTACAATATTACGAAATCTTTTGCAAATTTTGCGAACTCTTTCAAATCTTCGTAAAAGCATTTAAATATTTGAAAAATTTTTAAATCTTTATGAAATTTTACAAATCTGTGATATCTTTCTGGAATTGTTTAGGCTTTCGGAAACCTTTGTGAAATATTTTAAATTCTCAAACATCTTTGTGAAATCTTTCTTAAAGCTTTTGAAATCTTCAAAGAATTATTGCAATGTTTTGAAATACTTATAAAATCTTAGAAATCTTTATGAAATTATTGAAATATTTGAATTTTTTATCAAAATTATATTATAGATGTAAGGTTCAACTAAAACTTTAACTTTTTCTGAAATCGTTTTGAAATTGTTTGAAACCTTATAAATCGTAATGAAATCTTTGGAAATATTTGAAATGTTGTGAAATCTTATAAGTCTGATATCTTTCTAGCATTTTCTAAGCTTTCTGAAATCTTTTCTTAGTTTTTGAAATTCTAGGGAAATCATAGAAATTTGTTGAAATCTTCGTAAAAGTATTGAAATATTTTAAATGTTTTGTAATCTTTATGAAATCTGACAAATCTTTCATATCTTTTAAGAATTTTGTAAGCTTTCTGAAATCTTTGAGATCTTTGTAACCTTTGTAAATTCTTTGGAACTTTAATATCTTTTTGGAATCTTTAAAACTTTCTAAAATCTTAAACAAATTTTAATCTTAGGGATATCACAGAAATATTTTGAAATGATTTTACAATATTTCGAGATATTTTGAAAGTTTTTGCGAAATCAAGGATTTCTACTCCTAGTCCTAGTCCTAAATCTTTGAAATCTTCTAAAGTCTTTTGAAATCTTTGTGAAATCTATGAAAATTTTGTGAAATCTTTGGAACTTTCGTAAAATCTTACAAATTTTTTATATCTTTCTAAAATTTCTTAAGCTTTCTGAAATCGTTGCGAAATATTTTGAAATTTTATAGATATTTTTGAAATCTTCGAGGAATTTTTCTTCTGAAGTCTTTAAAAATTCTTTAACATGTTTAATATTTTTCTGGACTCTTTAAAGCTTTCTAAAATATTTGAAGTATTCGGGAAATCACTTAAATCTTTAGAAATGTTTTTACAATGTTTTGAAATGGATTCATGATTTTAATTGAAAATTCATCACTTTGGTTGAAAATTTAATTATTTTGTTGAAAATTCGTTTTTATTTTTTATTTAAAATCAATTTTGTAAGACCCTTTTTACATCAGATGAAATAATTAAACCACTGTGATCTCTGAATGTATCGTTCAAATTTTTATTTCAGATTACAGCACTCGGCTCAATTATAGGATTCATGAATATAAAATCTCAATCATACAAGGCGTCCGCAAAAAAAGTTGTGGCATTTAAGAAACTGGATACATCTTCGAGTAGTACATCGTCATTATCTCCCTCACCTTCGACAATTTCACGCTCGTCCTCGCCCCTATTTTCGGCTTTTTCGCCTACTGTAAAAGTTATTGAAAACTATAATCATGAGATGCCACTCAATTCTCCTGTTAATGTAACGGATTTGTTAATGAAGAGTGGATCACTAGAGACTGAAATACCAATAAGTTTTAAGGAATCAACGAAAAATAAACCGTAAGTATTTTTTTTTTACTTTCAAGTAACAGGCTGGCGACTTGTCCGGGGATTTAATTAGAAAAACGCGATTTTAATTCTGATTGCAGTAAAATTTATTTATAAATTTACGGATCTTAGATTTTTCAGATTATCACAGTTTATTCTAAATTAATTATAATTTTTTATAATAATAAACTTTTTATTCGCTTTACAGAATTCGTCACAATTTGAAACTTCCCTCTTCCAAATTAGAAACAAAGAAAATACTTCAAGTAGTTTTTGAGTAAAGCTAGTATTTCAAAGAAGAAATATTTATGAATTATAATTGAACAATTTTCTTGTATTGTTCGCTGCAAATTTATCCTTAGTTAAAAATTCAACTACTTGGTTAAAAGTTAAACTCTTTTGTGAAAACTTAATTTCTTTTGCTTGAAAAAGTAACTGCTTGGTTGAAAATCAATTGTTTTTTTTAATTTAACTATTCCATTTTAGGTATCGTATATGTTTTTTGGATGAACATTCAACTATTTGTTTCGAATATGTATGTCCTTTATGGAAAATTCGTCTTTTTGTTGTTGTAGAAAATTAATCTTTATCATCAGTTTGGCGGAAAATTGATTTTTTCAACTGAAAACTTATCAGTTCCATTTTTTATTGCAAATTGATGTTTTCTAGTTTAAAATTCAACAATATGGATAAAAATTTGTCTTTTTTAATTGAAAACTAAATTGTTTTAATGAAAATTCACGTATTTTATTTATAAAAAACACGATTTTTTGGTCAAATACTTATCATCTTCCTTGAAAATTTATCTTTTAAGTTGTAAATAAAACTACTTGGTTGAAAATTAAATTCTGGTTAAAAACTATTTTTGTTGTTGTTAAAGATTCATCATTTTAATTGAGAATTTATGTCTCTTTCCAAGTGTAACTATTTTGTTAAAAATCAATTTTTTTAATTTAGAAATTTAACTATTTCAGTGGAAAATTTAACTATTTTGCTGAAAATCCATTTTTTGTGTTTTAAGTATTAGATTTTTAATAGAAAAATTTAACTATTCAGTATTTGGTTGAAATTTGATCTATTTTTTGGATAAAAACTCAACTATTTTTATGATTTACAATTAACCTTTTTGGTAAATAGTTTAACAGTCCCAGTTGAAGATTTAGCATTTTAGTCGAAAAGTAATCAGTTTGGTGAAAATTGATTTCTTCAACTGAAAATTTCTGTGTTCCATTTTTGATTGAAAACTGATCTTTCATAGTTTAAAATGCAATAATTTAGATAAAAATTTGTTCTTTTTAAATTAAAATCCACATATTTTGTTTTGAAAAATCGATTTTTTGCTCGAAAATTTATCTCTTTCCAAAAATTAATCTTTTTGATTAAAAATTCTTATTTTCGGTTAAAAATTCAACTATTCCAATGAAAAATTTATCATCATATAATTTTTTTGGTTGAAGATTCATCTTTTTGGCATAAAATTCAACTGTTCTAGTTAAAGATTAATAATTTTAGTTGAAAATTCATTATTTTGGTTGTAAATGAATTTTTTTAAAAGAAAATTTAACTTTTCCATTATTAGTTGCAAATTGATACTTTATCCTTAAAAATTCAACAATTTGGATGAGAAATTTTTTTATTTGAAAATTCGCGTACGTATTTTGTTTAAAAAAATATATTTTTTTTACAAAATTATATTTTTTTTTGAAAGTTAATCTTCTTGTGTAAAAATTCTTCCTTTCGGTTAAAAATTTATGTACTCTAATTAACTATTTATCATTTTAGTTGAAAATTCATCTTTTAAGTTAGAAAAAAATTAATTTGGTTAAAATTTCAACTCTTGTTAAAATGTTTTTTGTTTGACATTTTTTTAAAACTGAAAATGTTCCTATTCCAGTTGAATAATCCATAATTTGAGTTAATAATTCATCTCTTTGGTTGAACATTCTTTTTTTGACTAAAAATTGAATGATCAATTTTTTGTTGAAAAATATATTTTTGTTGTTGTTCAATTTTCTTAATCTTCTTGGTTGATAAATATTTTTTTGGTCTGACATTGCATTATTCCAATTAAAGATTCATCATTTCTATTAAAATTCATCATTTTGGTTGAAAATTCAACTATTGCAGTTAAATATTTACAATTTTATTTGAAAACTCATCACTTTGCTTGAAATTGTAACTATTTTTTTAAAGTTAGTTTTTTGTTATTGTTGAAAGTCATTTTTTAAACTGAAAACTTGACTTATTCCAAATGAAAATTTTAATTTATAATCAACTGTTTATGTATCAACTGTTTGGCTTTAAATTAATTTTTTTATCTAAAAATGTTATGATTTTATTTTCGGTGGAAAATTATTTTTTTTTTAGTTCAAAATTCAACTTTTTGGTTGAAAATTTGTCTTTTTTAATTAAAAGATCAACTTCATCGTTGTAAATTCATTTATTTTGTTTAAAAATAATATTCTTTTGTATAAAATTAATCTTTTTATTAACAAACAAATCTTCTTGGTTAAAAGTTCATCTTTTTGGTTGAAAATTTAACTATTTCGTTTAAAACATGTTTTTTTTCTTGAATTTAAGTATTGTCTATCAAAATGAATTAATTTTTCATTGTTAAATGATGTTTAGAATGAACGACACGAATTAAAATAAATATTTACGTTTAGCGGCAAATATGAATATTTTACTTTTGATTGACCGAGAAAATTGAAAAACTTGCGCCAAATCGCCACCCTGACTAACTACTCTCTTCTTTCATTTCCCTAACAGAATATTTGCAATTTGTTTCCAGTTTCTACTCAAACGAAAGCTGTATTCCACAGGGTCTGGAAAAAATGCGATTCTCTGATGCAAGCAATTTTGCCAAAAAATCTCCCAATCAGCGAGAAAGTTGGTCCCTCAACGACAGCTTACAAAATTTAAGTACACTCTCCTTAAGCGATGCTCATCCAGATAAATTGAAGACATCAAAGGTCTTTCAAACCAAAATCTACAACACATCCACTTCGGCATTATTTAGTAGGTGCAATAAAAACAGTAAAAAATCGATCCTAACCCCGCCAAAATTAAGATCCGTGACTCAATCATGGGTGGCGGGCGGATACTGGCAAGCCGGCATGGACCCACCCACTTTGTCCCGCTCGTCCAGTCAAAGTTCCGGTTTTGGATCTGCTGGCTCGAATTTGGCACCCTCGAGAGAGCCCTCCCTTTACAATGATTTTGATCAAAGTTCCGTGGTTTCCGAAGCAACCCAATGTTGCTGTTTGCTTCGTAGAAACAGTCAGATCTCTTTTAATCCCGACTGTCGATTTAATTATTTATTGGTACGACCCGCCGCCAGTTCAGCCTGTAGCCATTTATCAAATTTCGCGCACAGTAGAGTCTCCTTTAATAGTACTCTGCCTCTGGTAAATTCACAAAAAAATTATCCAATTTACGACCAGTATTCGACAAATTCAGGAAATCCTGTTAATCATTTGCAACCAGGACCAGTTTATACGGGACACACAACTGTGATAACGAGTCCAGTCTGGCTGCCAGCATTGCTTTGTGGTTCTCTCATTTTCAATATGATTGTTCTCTGCACCATTTTGATGCACTGAGATTTTTGTTTATTTATTTTTATCATTGCTGGAATCATCAGGTATTTTTCAACCTTCTAAAGGTTCCAGATTTCAGCGATAAATGAGGACAAGTTTTGATTCTTATTGCTGGGAGTGTTTCTAGGTGGAATTTGCGCCGCGTGGCGGCGCTTCTCGCAACGATAGTTGCATCGGGAACGATTGTTCTTGGAATGATCGCTGCCCTAAGAAAAATTTCTTGAAAAGTTAAAATTTCAACATTTAGGAAGTCTAAAGACAAGTGAGTTTTAAAAATAATTATTTTTTTTTTA
Organism: Druon quercuslanigerum; assembly: GCA_010014905.2. Lineage (NCBI taxonomy): Eukaryota > Metazoa > Arthropoda > Insecta > Hymenoptera > Cynipidae > Druon > Druon quercuslanigerum. The sequence continues at coordinate 14,143 of JAAAKG020143618.1, forward strand.
GTGTAAACTATTTGTATAAAAAACTAAATGTATAAAATAAGGGTGAAATTAACGATGAAATTTAAGATTCTTAATGCAGGTAATTTTTAAAAAAGGAATGTAATTTAATGAATTTTAAAGGTTTTTTTAATTGAAAAAGAAAAAATTATTGAAAAATTAGAAATTGGGGATGTAAAAGGAAAGTTTGTCATAATCTTATTTATTTTGTATTTCATAACAAAATATTTTTGTACTATTAAATAATATTAACCGGTTTCATAGTATATAGTAGCTCAAAAATATTATTTTTAAACCTAATATAAAATAATAAGGTAAAACTTTTCTTTTAGGGAAATTTTCCGATTTTCTAATTTTTTGAAAATTATAAAATTATTATAAAATTCATTTTTTCCAGTGCCAAAAATAATTCATCTCGTTGAAGTTATATTTCCTGAAAGTACTATAAATTAAACAACCTAAATTTTCAAATTTAAACTTTTTAAGATGGATATTTCGTTTCGAATGTTTATGCAACCCCCGAAATTTGTTCGAATCCACGCAAAAAATAAACGCCTTAAAAAATGATATTCAGAAATCCTGCAAGTCCCACAAAGATAACACGTTTTTCCCATAAAAAGAAGTTGTAAACAAAAAATTTCAGAATCGTCAATATTAGCTAAATCAAATTAAAATTCAATTTTTATTTTCACCATTAGCTATAGAATACGAATCAAAAATAACTTTTTGAATTTAATTAATATTATTAATATATTATTAATATTAATAATTTTAGAAGGAAATATTTTATAAGGTTTTGCGAACTTTTTGGCGATATTTATTACTTTTTTTGTAGTTTCTACTTATATACATTGTTTATAATATATAAAATATTACTTTTTTCGTTATTTTTTAATAATGCATAACATAATTGTTTTAACGAATTATTATTGGTTATAACTATTTTTAACTTTTAGTCCTTTGTTTTTGCCCATTTTTGACTTAGTGAGGTAATAATTAATTCAAGTTAACAAAGAAGAATTATTTTTCAAATGATATATTTTTTTGGAATGAATATTTTTACTCTGGGTAATTTTTTCAAAATGTTAATTTAAACAAACAGGCTGAAAAATTACGAAAATATCTAGTATTATTTCAGAAAAATATATCCATAAAAAGATATAAATGGTTTAGAAAATGATTCTCTTTGATCTTTATTTATTATTTATTGATAACTAAAATTAAAACAATAATTTGTGTAGCTTTAATTGATTATTGCCTATTTATAACTGAAAACCGAAAGGAAGTTAAAAAATTCAGAAAAAAAACCGCGACTTTCTAACTCTGTTCTATGAGAAAATTGCTATAAACAATAAGACATGCCTTTAACAATTTATTTAAACATCTAATTATTAGTAGAAAGTATTATTTTATGTATTATAAATAATTTGTATTAAAAACGCCAAAAAAAAATCATAATTAGCACCAAAAACTCGCAAAACACTATTTTTCACTTGTGTTTTTTTTGGGACTCTATAAAACAGACTTATGAAGGTGAAATTCAAAAAGTAATTTTTTATTCGTATTCTATAGCTAATTGCGAAAAGATTTGTTAAGGATTGATTTAATATACTGAATATTGACAATTCTGGAAAAAATGTACGAAAACGTCTTTTTTTTTCTTACGAGAAATACGTGTTGAAGTTATGGGGCTTAAAAAACGCATTGATATATTTTTCAAATAAAAAAATAACCATCTTTCCCCCCATAGAATTAATTTTTTTGTGATTTGAAAAAAATGAGGATATGTTGATATATCTTTCGAATTTGTTTTTTGGTCTTTGAGTAATGTGTAGAATATTATTATTAGTAGAATCACAAAATTTATATATTTCTTTTAAGACACATTTTTGCTATACACAAATTTTCGGACCCATTGAATTAATTATATAAATGTTGCGTTTGACATGTATATAATCACACTGTGTTGTTTCCTTTGTTCAGTTTTCAAATTGACATTTCGTAAAAAGCGTAAGAAATGAGAATACGTAAATTTTGTGATAAGTGAAAATAATTGTTTGTGTTCATTAGCAGGGTGTCTACCTGATCGGGGAAACCGGGAAATTTCCCAAAATAATTATAATTATAATTTGAAGCATTGAATAATCCAAAAGAATTACAATTTTCACTTGGGACGGGGAATTTTCTAAAAATTATTAATTTAATAAAATAAATTTTTATTTAATAATTTAATTCTGACTTGGGAAAGAAAACTTTTAAGAAGAATTATAATTCTGACTTCGGACAGTAAATTTTTTTTTAATTACAATTTTGACCTGGAAAAGAATTAGATATGATTCTGGTTTGTGACAGTGATTTTTTTAGGAAAAAAAATGTAATTCAAATCTGGAACAAGGAATTTTCCAAAATAATTATAATTCTGGCTTGGAAAAGTGCATTTTTCAAAAGAATTACAATTGTGCTTTGGAAAAAAATGGGGAAAAATGAGTTATAATTTTAATTTGGAACAAGGAATTTTCGAAAAAAAATTCTGATCTGGAAACAAAAAAATGTTCAAACGAATTATATTTCTTAGTTGTAACGAAGAATGTTCTAAACGAATTAGGCAGGATTAATTACTAATTTTTGAAAAAATTATAATTCTGATCTGGAACAGTGAATTTTCTAAAATAATAATAATTTTTGGAAAATCCGAAAAGAATTATGTATAATTCTGATTTGGAACAGAAAATTATTTTTTGGATCTGGATCAGGGAATTTTTCAAAAGAATTATAATTCTGACTTGGAAAACGAAATGTTGGGGTAAATATTATGATTCTGACTTGGGACAATGAATTTTCTAAAAGACTTGAACATTTTTAGTTGGGACGCGAAATTTTCTAAAAGAATTAGGATTAATTAATAATTTTTGAAAACAAACATTATTCTGATATGGCACAGTGAATTTCTGGAAATAATTAATAATTAATTAATTAATTCTGCTTTTTAAAAATAAAATAATTATAATTCTGACTTGGAAGAGGAAAATTTCTTAAAGAAGTAAAATGTTTACTTGGGACGCGGAATTTTCTGAAAGAATTAGCTATGATTAATTAATAATTTTTCAAACAAAATTATTATTCAGATCTGGAACAAGGAATTTTCCAAAATAATTAAAATTTTAACTTGGAAAAGGGAGTTTTCGATAATAATTATGTTTCAGATTTAAAAAAAGGGAATTTTCCACAAAAATTAAAATTCTGATTTAGGACATGAAAGTTTGAGAAACAAGTATAATTTCCAAACCATGAAAGTGAAAAATGGTCACGGGAGGCACTCTGATTAGTTAGGAATGTAAATATGTAATTTAAATAAGACAGCTTTAGAAGCGTTTTGTTGAAAGCTTAGTTTGTTATTAATGAAGTTTTGTTCTTTAGTCTAATTTCTAATTTCTTTCCTCCGTATATTCTGATCATTCTTTTTATTTTAGTTTCTAGCCCAGAAAACTGTCATTTCTGTAATATCTATTGTCATCTTTTAATTGTAAATTAAATTTATTACTAAAATGTTGTCTGTCACTTTGATAAAAATCTATAATATCATAGCTATTAAATAAAGTGTAAATAGTATTTCTAATATTAGACTGCTTCTATGCAGGACATGCGTTTATGAATAATTGATTAATGTTCTTAGTTACGATAGGTTTTGTTAATTTATTTTTGTAAATAGTATTAAATAGGTTAAAATAATAGTAGGATCTTTACAATTTACCTATCACGGGAGGAAAACTTGATTATTTTCTAACGAATTCCGACATTTAATTTCATTTTAGATGAAATTGAAATTTATTTATTATTGTTTATATTTAGCATCATGCATTTAATACAAAATTAAATTGTATCGGCATGAAAATGAAATCTCGTGATAATAAATGTAATATCATACCTACATTTATATGTTTTTTGTGTACCCAACTCTTCAATTTCACTCAATTTTTTATAAGGTAGTTTTGCAACGGTTGTTTAAATCAATTCCTAAGTGGCCTAAATTTAATTCGTTAAAATTGGATCGTGGTTTCACGCATCTAAAATAAAAAAATTACATGTTATCAAAATATTTTTATTTTTTATTTGACTAAATGCAGTGATTTTTCACTTTGCAAATTCAACAAAAAATGATTAATTTTCTAAAAAAGAAAGGTTTATCTGCAGGCTAAAAAGACCACATTTTTTATAAGACTATTGAATTTTCAACCAAGATGAATTTTCTGCTAAAAAGGATGGATTTTAAATCCGAAAGGGCGAATGTTCTATCCAAAAAGAAGGATAGTTAACGAAATATTTATTTTTTTCACTAAAAAATATTATTAATAATCAAAATAATAAATGAAATAATATTTGTGAACAAAAAAGTTGAATTTTTTGTACTTCCAAGAAAAAACGACGAACTTTCAACACATTAGTTGTATTTTAAATTAATTTGTAGAATTTTGATCTATAAAGATAAACTTACAACGAATTTTCATTAAAACAAAATTTACCAAAAATATGACTTTTTAAATAGTTAATTTTTTAGCTCAAAAAATTAACTTACAACAAAATATTTGAATTTTAAACCAAACAGTTAAATTTTCAGAAAAATAAATAAATTTTCAACAAAATAGTTGCTTGTTTAACCAAAATAAAGAATTTTCATCTATAAAGATAAACTTTCAATGAATTTTGAACAATAGTTGGTTAATTGCATTTTAAACAAAATTGTAGAATTTGTAGGTATAAAGATAAACTTTCAACGAATTTTGAACTTTAAATAAATAGTTAAATTTTCAAGAAAATAGTTTTTTCAAGAAAAAGGGACGAACTTTCAATGAAATGATTTTATCAAAAATGAAAAATTTTATGTATAAAGATAAACTTTCAATTATTTTTTAACAACAAAAATACATTTTTTACCAAAAAGATGACTTTTTAACAAAATAGTTAAATTTTCAAGAAAATAGTTTTTTCAAGAAAAAGGGACG
>JAAAKG020143618.1:19239-33458 GCA_010014905.2 Druon quercuslanigerum
CAAAGATAAATTTTTTACCAAAAAGATGACTTTTTAACAAAATAGTTAAATTTTCAAGAAAATAGTTTTTTCAAGAAAAAGGGACGAACTTTCAATGAAATGATTTTAACAAAAATGAAAAATTTTATGTATAAAGATAAACTTTCAATTATTTTTTAACAACAAAGATAAATTTTTTACCAAAAAGATGACTTTTTAACAAAATAGTTAAATTTTCAAGAAAATAGTTTTTTCAAGAATATAGTTTTTTCAAGAAAAAGGGACGAACTTTCAATGAAATGATTTTATCAAAAATGAAAAATTTTATGTATAAAGATAAACTTTCAATTATTTTTTAACAACAAAAATGGATTTTTTACCAAAAAGATGACTTTTTAACAAAATAGTTAAATTTTCTGCAAAAAAAATTAACTTACAAAAAAACAGGTAATTTTTTAACAAAATAGTTGAGCTTTCAATAAAAAGGTTGTATCTTTAACCAAAACGAAGAATTGTTGTCTGTAAAGATAAACTTTCAACGCATTTACAACAATAAAAATTTTTTTTTATTAAAAAGATGGCTTTTTTAACTAAATAGTTAAATTTTCAGATCAAACAATTAATCTTCAAAAAAATCTTTGAATTTTCAACCAAGCACTTTTCTACAAAAATATATGAATTTTTAATCAAATAGTTAAACTTTCAGGCAAAAAGGCTGAATAAATGTTCAACCCAAATTAGAATAGAGAAATTTGCAGTTAAATTTTTTTTAAATTGAAAAAACGCGTTTTTAACATAAAAGTTAAATTTTCAACCAAAGAGATGAAGACTCAACTAAAATGATGTATCTTCAACAACAAAAATTAATTTAAATAAAAAATTTAATACTTGAATTTTTAATAAAATAAACGATAAATTTTCAGCCAAAAATGGAATAGTTGAATTTTTAGATCAGAAAAATAATTTTGAAAAAAAAGATTGTCAACAAATTACTTAAAATTATTAACCAAAAAAGATGGATTCTCAACCATAAATGTAATATTTGAATTTTCGCATAAGGAAAGTAATTTTCAACAACAAAAAAATTGATTTTCAACATAATCGTTAAAATCTTCAACCAATAAAATTAATTTTGAGCAAAATAGTTTAACTAACAACCTAAAAAAAAATACATTCTCACCGATAAATATTTTAAATAATATAGAAGTAATATAATAATTTTTAATAAAATAAACTATAAATTTTCAGACATAAATGAAAAAATGAATTCTTAGATCAGAAAAGTTATATTGAATAAACCAAAAAATTAATTGTCAACAAAATAGTCAATATGTTTAACCAAACCAAAATATTTCTCAACGACAATGTAATAGTTAAATTTTTAAGGTAAGGAAAGTAATTTTTAACAATGTTCTTCAACTTTGAAAAAAATTAATTTACAACTATGAGTGTAATAGTTGAATTTTTAATTAAATAAACGTTTAAATAAAATATTAATAATATTATTGTTGTTATTATAAAATTAATAATAATATGGAAATACCTCTTTTCTAACAAGTTAGTAAAACCTTGTGGTTTTTTAAAGTAGCAGTTATATGTTGTGTCCCAAGGGCGAAATTGATTTTCAAATTCCATCATTTTATTTTTTTTGTTCTTAAGAAGACCATACTCAGTGGCGTTGCCAAAGCATTGCAACAGATCTTGCTGCGGAAGCCACTCATTCCTTCTGCGTATAGTTTTAAGAAAGATTTTCTATTTATTTATTGTTTAAAGTTTCTTTTTTTTAAATAAATTGTAATTTTGGAAACAATTTTAAAACAATTACTTGACTTTAAAGGTTCGGGAACAAGGAACCTTTTGTGGAATAATTCTGTGGAATATATCGCTAGAAGTAGTCATATTTTGTAAATATTTATCGTGATGTCCTATTATAAACCTAGAACCTAAGCCCTGAAATAATTTAAAATCAAAGAAAAGGGTCAGTTTATTATTTATTTATTTTTATTATTTTTATTTGTCTTTTTCTTTTTTAATTATTAGTTTGAAAAGCTCAAAAAAGTGTATTGTGCGCATATTGAATAATTAAAAATACTTCTAAATATTTTTCTTAAATTTTGGGTCAGCATGTTAAAATAAATGGACAAGGGTAACTAATTCACGCGAATTTTGAGCCAAAAATACAATTTCAACGAAATGGTTAAATTTTCAAATTCAAAATTTTTTAAAACTAGAATAGTTGAATTTTACGTTAAGAAATAAATTTTAAACTAAAAAAAACAACAAGTTTTCAATAAATAAGTCACATTTTCTACAAAGTTATTAAAAAAAATGTATTGAAAAATATTGAACCAAATATAAGAACTTTCAGCCAAAAAAGATGAATTTTCAAGAAAATATTTTGATATTTAATTAAAATTGATCAATTTTCCAGAAAAGACATGAATTATCAAAAAAATTAATTATCAAACATACAGTTGAATTTTCTACAACAAATATTTGAAGTTCAACGAAAAAAATTACTTTAACAAAACTTTTAACCATTTGCCAACAAAATAGTTGGACTTTCTACCAAAGTAATTGCATTTTTAAATCAGAAGAACTAATTTTTAACAAAACAGTTGAGTTTTCAAACAAAAAATTAGTGTTAAAAAATTGTTAAATTTTCTACGTTTTAGAATCATTTTTATTTAAATAATTAAATTTTCAACCAAAAACATGAATTTTCTTCAAAGGAAATTTCTAATTCTCTACTGAAAAACACCAATTTTTAACAGAATACATGAATTTTCAAACAGTTAAATTTTTAAATAAAAATGATAGTTAAAATAAAAAATTAAATAATTAAATTTTCAGTTAAAGTAATTAATTTTTAAGAAAAAAAACGAATTTTCTACACAATAGTTAAAAAAATTTACCAAAATATTACAACTTTCAACTAGGGCAAGGTTAAATTTTCTACTAAAATAAGTCAATTCTCAACGAAAAACGTGAATTTTTAACTAAGAAACATATATTTTCACAAAAAGTGAAATAGTTTAATTTTCAGATGAAACAATTAATTTTTAACAAAAAAAATAGTTTTTAAGACTTCAATTTTCAACGAAATCATTTTGAACTAAAATAAAGAATCCAGAAGAATGCAATTTTTAAAAAACAGTTGAATTTCCAACAAAGTAATTTCATTTTCAACCAAAAACGGATAAGTTCACTTTTCAGTAGAAAAAATTAATTTAAAAAAAAAATTGAATTGTCAACAATATAGTTAAATTTTCATAAAAATAAAAGCTTTTCCTATTAAAATTTGAATTTTCAACAAACAAACAAAATTTTAACAAAACAAGGATTTTTAACAAAATTCTTGAAGTTTAAAACAAAAAGTTGAATTTTTATCAAAGCAGTTTAACCCTCAATAAAATAGTTGAGTTTCCTACCAAAAAAGTTGAATTTTCAGGTAAACAGATTATTATATTTTTCTAAAAAGAATTTTCTTTAATTTCCAACCGAAGAAAAGAATTTGTTAGCAAAATAGTAGAAATTTCAACCAAAATAGTTCAATTTCCAACCAAACTATTTAAAACCAAAATAAAGAATCTTGTACCAGAAGAATAAATTTCTAACAATTTACTTTCAATAAACACGATTAATGTTCAACAAAAAAAAACTAATTTTCAAGAATTCAGTTTAATTTTCAACCAAAGAAAAGACATTTACACGAAAAAAAGATGACTTTACAGCCCAAAAAATACCAATTTTCGACAAAACAGTTAAATTCTCAACACAAAAAAATTAATTTAACAGAAGAATACCATTTTTGACAAAATAGATCTACTTTCAATTAAAATAATTAATTTTTAAAAAATGTTCAAGAATTTAGTTGAATTTTCAACCAAAGAAAAGAATTTTCTACTAAAAAGACCAATTTTCGACAAAACAGTTGATTTTTCAACAACTAAAATATTTTTAACAAAATTGTTGAATTTCCTACAAACTGGATTTTTCGAGATTAGAATTGGCTTACTTTGAATTACAAGTGGAAGTTATTAATGAAGGTTTTATTTTCGAAAAAAAGTGTTTTTGGACCAAATTAATACCTCATCCTCAATTTTTCGGTCCCACGCAGCAGTTCTGTCATTATTAAGGAACTTGGGATCGTAGGATTGAAAAAGAGACTTATACGTGGTCTGCCATTCGTTGAAAGAAGATGTATATTCGGCTCTTCTATCAAACCAATTGCCCACCAAAACACCTGCTCCGTATTTCTGTTTCTGGTCAGATTCGAACCTTTCTGTTTGCGAATCCTTTGCAGACTTTTTCAAATTATTTAGTGAGATCTCATCAGAATCTCCAAAAGCAAAGTTCATACAAGGCATTTTTTCATTTTAAACTAATTTTGAATCAGAAAAATTTATAATTAGCACTGCACTTTCTGACAGCTATGAAATGACATAAAATGTGAAAACTATCACTTGTTTCGCACCTAAGAATCCGAGGTACGTATAAAGATAGTACATTTCGATAATGTGATAGGTGATTATTTAGCGCTCGAATGAAAATATATTGTATTTTATACCACGAAAGCCGAAAATCATGTCAAAGTTGAGATTTTGAGGTTAGAGTGGTATACAAAAATTGTATAAATTAATCTGGGTACAATTAGAAAAATTGGCCAATAGGTTCGGTAGCAGAATTTAACAGTCAGATTTATCTAAATTTTATTGTATTTTAAAAACATTTAAAATTTGTTTGTCTTCTGATATTCGAAAATTTTGTTTATATTTTTTTTAGACTAATTTGGGTAATAGCTTTCGATGAATTTAAATGTGGATTCAATACATGAATTTTCATCGAAATTGTTAAATTTTTAACTCAAAAATACAAATATTCAAAAAATAGTTACGTTCTTAACCTAAAAGATGAATTTTCAACCAACAAGATTAATTTATTAAAAAAGACAACTTTTCAACCAAATGCATAAATTTGCAACTAAAAAAACAATAAATTATAAGCCCCGAAAAAGATAGATAATAAAATCTATTAGCTCAGATTGATGTAGGTTATTGATATTTGTTAGAGATGCTATTACTTATTAATATTGACATAGTCAAGATTTTGTAACGCAAAGAGAAGAAGAGGAGAAGAGAAGAGCGACTGCACTTCAGTTCAGACACGAGGTAATCGCGTGCAATGGCACCATTGGCGCGCGGGCCCCCAAACACGGCAGGGTGGGATAGACGCACGAAACGACATCCTCTCTAGGCTCCAACCGCACGGAGTGCGGTCAGGGACATTACCCAGGCACCTTCTTCGTCAGCCCGAGTCTCGAAAACGAACTCGTACTTGAGATACCCTGGTTTGAGGAACATCGCGTAATCTACGAGCACTGCCTGAGATGCATCTACCTAGGAGTAGGAGAACGGAACCGGGTATACCTCACACCCGAAACGCGGACACCAGGCACCAACGTCTCTACTCCAGAATTGATCCTCAACTTCCCTCTGGAACATCAAGACAAATTCTACAATCTGGCGAGGATTAATCACCAAACCTTACACCAAGGAGGACCACTGCGACAAACAATGGCTGCCCAGCACCAGATTCATCTGTCGGACCCGACCCAATTCCGGGAACCACCAAGGCACTACTCCGAGCAGAAACGGGTATGGCTGGACGGAGAGGTGCGGGATATGCTCGCCGACGGCACGATTGAGCCCACCAACTCTCCCTACAGCTCAGCTATCGTAGTGGCCGGAAAAAGAGACGGGGATTACGGTTTTTGCGTTGATTACCGCCGCATCAACAAACAAACGGTAGATGCCTCACAATGCTTGCCCCGGATTCACGAAATCCTGAAAGATATCGGCGGTGCCCAAATCTTCTCCACCTTGGATCTTAAAAGCGGATACTATTATATAAGAGCGAAAATATTCGGCCTTCACGACATCTAGCGGAGGATAGTACCAGTTCAGGGTCATGCCCTTTGGACTGAAGAACGCTCCCGTCACGTTCCAGAACCTGATGCGCTACGTTCTCGCCGATCACTGGGGTAAATTCGCCATCACCTACTTAGATGATATCATCATCTACTCAGAGAGATGGGAAAAACTCCTGCTGCACCTAGCCTTGGTCTTCGAGCGATTGGCCATCTACGGATTGACCTGCGCCCCGAAAAAGTGCCGATTCGGACAAACCAGCCTTCCATACCTTGGACACATCGTCACATCCGAAGGAAATCTCCCCCAGCCAAAGCATCTACAGGCGATCCTAAACGCTAAACCTCCTCGTACCCGAAAAGGCCTTCGATCTCTGTTGGGGACCATGAATTGGTTGCACGAATACGTTCAGCATTACTCGCAGACCATAGCAGCTATGACGGATCTTCTCTCACCCAGACGGTCCTACAAATGAAACACAGACGCCCAGAAGGCACTAGAAGCGGCGTAGGAAGCCTCTGCACGAGCCTCTGAGCCGGCCAGAGCCATCCTTACCCTTCATTCTTCAGACCGATGCCAGCGCCCGCAGCATGGGTACGGTCCTGATGCAGCAAGCCCCCGACCGCCCCCGTCGAATCCTGAGCTACGCGAGTGCCAAGTTCTCCGCAACCGAAGCTTCCTACCACTGCAACGAGCAGGAATGTTTGGTGGTCATTTGGGCAATTACGCATTTCCGGCCTTACCTAGAGGACCAGCGCTTAACCCTACGCACGGACAGCAAAACACTCACCTGGCTGGACAGGCAGAAGGACACTCGGGACAAGCTCACGAGATGGCACATATTTCTCAGCTGATTCACCTACGACATAGAGCATTGTCCAGAGAAGTAGAACGAACTACCTGAAGCCCTGTCTCGTCACCCAGATCCCAATTCATTGTCACCCGGTGAACCAGACCTCGCAAACAACCACGACGAAGTCCACAGGAGGACAGTTTTGTCGAGAGCTACAAGTGGAACCAGGAAGGTTTCTGGCGTATCTCTATGAACCATTCAAGGTGGTTGCTACCTGTACCGAACCCTTAGCACATACCGCCTGGGACGCCATGGCGGTCGATCTTATAGGTCCCTACCCTTGAACGAATAAAGGGAACATCTTCGTCCTAGTGATCACCGACATGTTCTCCAGGTGGGTGGAAGCTTTCCCGATGCGCTCGGCTACAGCGGCTTCTATCGTAAAAATCCTGAAAGAAGGAGTTTTTTCTCGTTGGGGATACCCTCGCCGAATCCTGAGTGATAACGGGACTCAGTTCACCGGACTCGTGTAGGCCGAAGCGAGTCAGCGTTGGGACTACGAATTGTGGACAACCCCCGTCTACCACCAGCGGGCTAATCCCACCGGGAGACGAAACCAGGAAGTCAAGAAGGGACTTCGATTACGTCTGACAACTCAGACTCAGCGCACGTGGGACCGATACCTGCCTGAGATCGTATTCGGACTTCGCCGACGGCGAAACGCGGCCACCGGTAACACACCCAGTTATCTCCTGATGGGTAAACCCAAAGATATTATATCTTTGGTAAAACTATCAAACTACCCGGAGAATGGCGCCTGGAAAATGCATTGCCTTCAGTAACGAAAGTCAGTCCTGTAGAAGGCCGACGACAAAGACAGGACCAAGCACGTGAACACCAGCGGAATTACCAGGAAAAATATGCAGCTGAGTTGACAGCACCTCGTTACGCCGTCGCGGACTGTGTGATTACAACTAATCACCACCTCTACCAGATCACTTATCACTCTTCCGGAGACGTCTATTGGATTCATAAAGATGGACGACAACAGAAGGTGCACGGGAAGGATCTTTGGCCAGCACCCAGCCATTATCGACGGGAAGTTGCGGTCGGCGAGGAACCACCTCCCACGGAAGAATCTCCCTCGAGCCCCAACGAAGGATCTCCATCACCAGCTTCAGCCGGAACCACTACCTCCAGTATTGCCGCAGCCCCATACGCAACAACGCTTATCCGAGCACCACAGGAGCCAGCCAAGGACATCCACGCATCAGGCCCGTCGGGTCTATAGCGTCCGGAAGCTGAGCCACGACCTACATCCAGTACTGGCGCAGAGCCATACGCAACAACGCTCATCCGAGCACCACAGGTCCCAGCCAAGGACATCCACGCATCAGGCCCGTCGGGTCTATAGCGTCCGGAAGCTGAGCCACGACATACATCCAGTATTGGCACAGAGCCATACGCAACAACGCTCATCCGAGCACCACAGGTGCCAGCCAAGGACATCCACGCATCAGGCCCGTCGGGTCTATAGCGTCCGCAAGCTGAGCCATGATCTATCTCCAGTATTGGCGCAGAGCCATACACAACTACGCTCGTCCGAGCGCAGCAGTAGTACCGGGCCATCTCCGAAGGACGGCCAATATACCGACAGAAAACAACCGCCCGGAGTAATCATACCCAGCGGAGTGAACCCCACAAAAGGCTCGTGGGATTCGACAATTCGAGCCCGGAGAACACTAATACCCGTCGACCCAAAGCAGGATCGAGCCGTGGAAATTACTCGGCATATCGAGGAGGTGGTGCTGCTTACCCGGCTGAACGAATTCCGGACGGACACAACCCGGCAACCCGGAAGCCACTAGCGGACATTTGTATTCCTGGGAAGAAGAAGAGGACCATAGTCGGCTCTTCGGGCCGACTTGAAGAGCGGGACGACTTTCATCGGGCCCAGAGGAGAGGGGGTTCATCATCGATAAGTATTACGCGAGCATAGCGAAGTACGTGGCAGAGAAACATAAGAAACTGAAGGAGATCTCGGGTATCGCATCTACGAGGAAACGCCTAAAACTATAGACGTCCTTCAATAAGGCAACGGCCCCTGTCGGGGCCAACAGACGTAGGGGTGGGAATACTTCCATTTGTCTCATCATTGTGGAACGTATCAAATGTTCAGTTAAAAAATTAGTTATATACTAAACTAACGAATTTTCAACTTTTTGTATATTTTATATATTGTATTAAACACAAAAAACAAACGATGAATCTTCAACGTAAATAGGTGAATTTTGAACGAAAAAAATGAATCTTTAACTAAAATTATAAATCTTTAACTAGAACAATTTCATTTTCAGCCAAAAATAAGAATATATAATAATTATATAAATATATAAATTGTTAGCCAAAAAAAGGAATGGCTATATTTTTAGTTAAATTAATTAATTTTTAACTAAGCTGATGAATGTTTAACTGGAATACTTAAATTAGTTAATAAAAAGAATAATTTTCAATCAAGACAATTAATTTTTAAAGAAAAAATATTGTTCCAAAAATATTAATTCTAAACAAAAAATGTAGTAATTCATATTTCAACAAAAAAATATTTTAATTTTTAATCAAATACAATTGAATTTAAAAAATACGACTTTTAAACAGGAGTTCAATTTTCATCCAAGAAAAACTTTTTAATCAAGAGAAAGAAAAAATTACAAGCAAACTGTTGAATTTTCAAGAAAATATACGATTTTTGAACCAGATACTTTAATTTTCAATTTAAAAGATCCATTTTCAAAACAAAAAACCTAAATTTAGGCAAAATAGTTTACACACTGTAAAAAGCTACTTTCAAAAATAAAGAATCACTGCTATTCAATTTTATATTTAACTTAAAATAAAAAATTAAGCACGCTTTCTAAAATTATCTGACAATTCCAAAATTTCCAGGTAGAGTAGATACCCTGATTAAATAACGCTTTCTGATTAATTTAATTTCGACACGAGTATCATAGGTATTTGAAATACTTGGTTACTGCATATAATCAAAAAACTAGATTTTCTTTAGTTTTTACTTAACTTTTAATGTAAGTATATCATTTTTTCTAGATAATAATAATAATAATCATTATCATAATTGTTTAAATTAATCTTAAAATTTAATGGTAGTAATAATTAATACAGTTCATACTTTATAGTATTCCGTAGCTACAGCCTCTGCACCCTGCATGTACAACCTACGATTCACCATAGTGAAGTTGTGTAGCATTATTTTTTTTTTTTAATTCTGCTGTGACATTTTTCTTATTCGTTTAAGATGAGGTTGATCGGATCTTCAATTTAAATGCTAATATTAATACTAAAATAAAGTGACTGATAAAATCTCCAAGTAAAAAATTCTAATTAATTTCCAAAACTAAGTTTCGAAAATTTCTAACTATATTTGTATAATATACAAACATTTTAAAGCTCTGTACATTAAAAAAAAATTCTTGGCTAAAAAACAATCATCAATTAATCATAAATCGTGCACCATTTTTAAGAAATAAATTAAAAAATTAGAATTCAACAATCAACCTCCTCTTTAACAGCAGTTTTGAGTGTGCAATAGATTTGATAATTTTTAGATAAATTTGCAGTAAATATTATGAAAATAATCGCAATTCTCTTTCACGGTTTCTACAACGGCTCGTAATTTCTGTTTTATTCGGCTTTCGACAAGAAAATATTTCGCAATATTTTGAATATTTTCATGCCCGTCCAAAGCAGAAAAAACAGTAACTACAAACGACAGAGAGAAACTCTATATGTATAATAAATTACATTGAAATAGACACCGAAAGAGACATTTATTTTATAGATTATAGTTTGCACCATGCTTATTTTTTTATTTTTTATTTTTTTTTTCTCGAGAGGACACGTTTTGACGACCTTTCGCTGACAATGAGAGCACTTAAGATTATTAGCAAAACGTACCCTGAAGAATGTAATGCCTGAAAGCCTATAACTATATTGATATAAAGCATTGTGAAATGATTGTGTGCATTTATGTCTTAGATAATAGTTTCAAAGAAATGCAAGATAGTCCTTAACTAATAAACGCATTTTCATAATTTCATCAACATTAATTAATTATTAATTATTGTTAATCAATGTTCTTCGGATCGAAATTTCAGTTCAACTTGTTTTAACCTTTAAGTGTGGCCGTGCGGTCTTTGAGACCGCACGGCTACGGCAGCGTTACAATTTTAAATTTCTTTTTCAAGGTATTTAAAATGCAATATGTCACATACAAAAAACTTTGAGCTTGAACCTTTTTTAATAATAAAAGTTGATAAAATGTATTAATTTCTTACATGGGTGGCGATTCAGCGGACGATTTCAAATTTTAATTATTTTAATTCATTACTTTCATGCTAAACATCCTTTAGCACAAAAAAGCAAACAATTGCAAAATACGTGATTTTTGAAACAAATCATTAAATTTTCACTAAAAGAATATCAACTTTTTACAAAAAAATGGAAAAGTAAAACTTTCAGTTGCAAAAAAATAATGTCCAACGCAAAAAAAACGGATTTTAAACAAAATAATTCATTTTTCAACCAAAGTGATGAATTTTCAACTGGAACAATTAAATTTAAACCAAAAATATGAATTATTTAACAAGAAGATTAATTTTCAAATAAGAATAATTTTCTACCAAAAAATACTATTTTTCAACAAAATACATGAACTTTTAATTATTCATTTTCAAACAGAGAAAAATTAATTTTTACTAAAAAAGATCAATTTTCAACCGAAGTTATGGAATATTCATTTGGGATAAGTTAAATTTTCAGTTAAAAAAATTACTTTACAAGCAAAAAAAAAATTTTTTTTAAATTTTAAACTGGAATAGTTGAAATTTAAACCAGAAGGATGAATTTTTAACTGAAATGATGAATCTTTAACTAGAATAATTGCATTTTTGAATAAAAAGATTAATTTTCTACCAAGAAGATTAATTCATACCGAAGAAGACGAGCTTTCAATTAAAAAAGATAATTTTTAAACCAAAAATTAAAATATTACATTTTCAGTCAAAAAATGAATGTTGAACCAAAGAGAAGAATTTTTAACTAAAAATATGGAATATTCAACTGATAAAATAGTAATATTTTCAGTTTAAAACAAATTTTCAACCAAAAAAACATCCAAAGAAAAAATAAATTTTAAATCAGAAAACTCATTTTTCAACCAAAAAAAACCCCAAATAATTCTCTTTACAACCTAAAAGATGATTTCGACCTAAAATAATAAATATTTAACTGAAATTTTTGAATTTTTAACGGAACGGAAGAATTTTCAATAAAAATACAAATTTTCATTTAAATGGTTAAATTTTTAACTAAGAAAGATCAATTTTCAACCTATAAATGGAATATTTAAATTTTCAATAAAAGAAATTAATTTTTAAGGAATCTGATGAATTTTCAACCAAAATCATGAACCTTTATCTAGAATTGCTGATTTTTATGACAAAAAGAAGAATTTTCAAGCACAAATATCAATCTTCTCCAAAAAAAAACGAACTTTTCATAAAGTAGATCAATTTTCGAACAACTAGGTCAATTTCTAAATATAAAAATTAAAATTTTCAACCAAATAGTTGAATTTTCATTTTAAAAAAACATATATTTTCGTCCAAAAATAGAATGGTTAGTTAAAAATCTATTATCTATAAAAATATTAAATATAATCAAAATATTATCCAGTTACATTTTCTACGGGAATATTTACATTTCTAGATCTAAAGAATAGATTTACAACAAACTTTTTCAACCAGAGATAAATTTTGAATTCAAGAATTCCCTTTTCAAAGTGAAACTATATTTTTTTACGGAAACTCCCTGTCCTAAAATAAAAATCCATTTTTTTTTTAAATTGAAAAAATTATTGTTTCTGTTTTGAAATATAAATTCGATTATCAAACTAAAGCCAGCGAAAAATTTCACAGAGAAAAAAAATTGCAAGAGGTTTTTTTTTTAATGTAAAAAGTAAACATTCAACAATAAATTCTGATTTAATTAGAGTAAACTAAGATAAACTGGAAAATTTGCGACTGTATCTAAAGCAGAAATGACTTTTCTAAAGTGAAAAAAAATGATTAAAATAATTAAAACTTGACTCTTGCTGCAATCAGAAGTACATCCCCGGTTTTTAAATGAAATTCCCGGTTATTTAATTAGATATAAAAATATATACAGCGGTCTGTGAGACCTCAGGTCCATTGTTAGTGAAAAAATAAAATCACGTCCATACTTAAAGGTTAAAATATGTCTCTAGGAGCAATATAATGAAAGTGTAACTGAAAATACATAAATCGAAAGCAATGACTCTGCTATACTTATTGCACTACCAGAAGTTTAGGCTTTGAAACATTATCATTTAGTGTTCGTACAGCATTACATAATGGCAGAAGGTGTCATTTAAGGCGTTACGCTTAAATTTAAGCGTTTTTTTATGCGCATATTCACAAATGCCAATAAAATACTTTGTCAATTGCACTCGTTATTGTTTTCGCATTTTCTCGCTCTTGATATCACAAATTTTTAAGGAAATCAATTGGCCGACTTTGAAAAAAATTCAAAGGACATCGAATACTTTTGTAGACTTAAAAATATTAAGAAAGTTAGTGCATTAAAAGGAAGAAAAAAAAGTCTACGAATGAATTTCAATTGTCTTCTATGCTTCGAACGCAATTTCTTATAAATAATATATAATTAATTAAATATATTTCGAGACTACAATAAACCTATTGTTGACGGTAGCGATCTCACATTTGTTTCCCTAAACAATTGTTTCAGGAACTTGATAAATTCTGGACTTTTTCAATTCAACTCTTTCGTCCAGAAATTTTGTTTCCAACAATTAAAAATAAATAATCTAATTGACGCGCGATCAGAGTGTTTAGAATGGGGATCTCTTTCGTTCCGAGTTCTGCGAAAATTTAAATTTAATCAATCAATAGTCGCTTTTTTATACAAATTATTAATAGAAGTTTATCATTCATTTGTAAAATAAATTAGAAGAGTCAGTCATTCAGATTAGAAAGCAAAAATGTAATATTTTAATTACTGACCTAAAGTAAAGTAAAGTAAAGTTTCTACTAAAAGAAAAAGAATTTTCAACACAATTGTTAATATAAAAAAAATTAATCAAAAATGCAATAGTGAATTTTCAAATTAAAAGGGAAACATTTTCAACAAAAAATGGGAAAGTTAAATTTTCTCTTAAAAAAAAATAATTTTTAACAAAAGAAGAGCGACTTCTTCAATAGAATGGTTGAATTGAGATGAATATTCAATTATTAGAGAATCTTCAACCAAAAAAATTACTTTCCAACTGAGTAGTGTAACTTTGACTAAAAAAAAAAGATGAATTTCCCATCAAAAATTCAATAGTTAATTTTGCTACGTAAAAAGTTTTTAAAATAAAATAAAATTCAGTTGAATTTAAACAAAAGTGGGGAATTAAAAAA
>JAAAKG020143619.1:0-11322 GCA_010014905.2 Druon quercuslanigerum
TTCTCTCTTCTTGCGTCTACGTCGCTGGTTTGTCTGCTCCTTTCCTGGTTTAGAGCCGTTTGATTTCGAACTCCCTTCTTCTCTTTGTGAGGAGTTGCGTCCTTCAGTCTCTGCTCGGCCTTTTTCGTCTTTCTGCTCATGACTGTAGTCCACTCTCTTAACGTTTCCTCGCCTCTTTTCCGTTTGTCAATCGGAGTGGCCGCCTGATTTTCAGCAGGACTACTTGCACTTCTCTTTGTCGATACCACTGGTGTCTTTGGGGTGCCCGTGTTGTTAACATGGGCATATAACCGTACTTGGTCAGTGAGACAGCAGTAGTTGTCGATTTCCCTCTGTTGATCGTTTCGCTTCGTCTTTAATTGTTGGATCAATTCCTCCATACATATGATCCCTTTCTTTACAGTGGTGCTGATGTTTTGCTGCCTCTCAGCCGCAATCGACATTTTTGACGTTTCTTCTGACATTTTTTCAATTATGTCTTTAATCAACATATCCTCTTCTTCTATCCTCCTTTTAATGGCTTTCGCGCCCTCTTTTTTGTTGTGCACGATACTGCAGTATATATTGCTGCAGGTATCTACAATGATGGATTTTCAAGTATCATGATGCTGATGCACCACTTGGGCTTGACAATCGGACCAAACTGATATAATTTCTGCGTGGAGGCGGACGCGCGTCGCATCAAGTTTTCCGAGAGATCTATAAGAGACGTCGCCAGAGAGGCCCGGAAGTCCTTAAAATCATTCAGGAAGCAAGAGGAGGCTTCAGACATTAATAGAGATGGCCAAATGTACGGTGCGAGCATCGCAGATTAGAGGTATACAAAAAATTCAAGGATTTAAATTCTCCGAAAACTTTAAACGCGTTTTTCTCGAAACGGGGTTTTTCAATCTGGGCGCACGCATAGCTTCAACACCATTGCATGGATCAACTTGAAATTTTTACAGTAGCTTCACAATTATATTTTTCAACGAAGTACGTAGCCGTTTTCTGATATTTTGAAAATTACTTGTTTTATTAACAATTTACTACCCCTATGGAGGCTTTACACGCCTAGCAATTTATATAGCTATCAATGATTGTTAAGATTTTATGCACCTATGGAGGCCGTATACGCCTAGCAATTTCTCGAGCTAACTGTGCTCGTTAATATCTTAATTACACATGGAGACTTTTCGTGCCTAACACCTTAGCGAGTTAATAGTTCTTATTAAGCTTTCATCTCTTTATGGAGGCGTGACCGCCTAGCATCTTAAAGAGCCGCAAGCGCTCGTTAAATCTCATTCTGCTTTTACCGATGACCTGCATGACCCTGTCCTGACGTGCCTCAAGAAGAGTAACTAGTAAATCTGCTCCATTGCTTTGTCAACACCTAGCTCGATCCTACTTTGACATCATTTTCCATCTTAATCTGACATCCTTATGAAAAACGTGCTCACCTACTGTGCTACCAATAAACAAGTCTGCTTATTACTCCGGGTTGTTTATTGATCATCCCTCCCCCGATCCACGGTTATCAATTTCTAACATTTGGTCCTTCGAGCCGGATCGGGGGTTCGATCTGTAAATACACTTGTGAGTGATCTGTCAAAAGTGCTTAAAAAGATGAGGGTCGAACACATTGAGTTTAGGATCAATCAACAATATGAGTATGCAGAGTCAATCTCGAAAGCATACACGAATTTGATTAAGGTTCAGCAGGAACAAATCGGGAGGCCACGCATTGAGACAAGGCTAGACGCCGTGAAGGAGCAATGGCTGTGTTTTATCAACAATCATAACGCCATCAACCTTGTCTTAGCTCGATTGGACTCGGAGTCCAGGCAGCAATTGAGAGGAAGCCATTACTTCGAAAAGGATGTACATTCAACTACTTATGAAAGCTATCTGGAGGCGATAGAGAAAATGACAGCCTTACTCAATACACAGTCCGATCAAGCTTCTCAGTCGTACATTTCAACATCTCAGCTATCAGCAACAACTCCTATCCCAATGTATCAGTCAACACGGCTGCCACGCATTGATTTGCCAAAGTTTGATGGCTCACTTTCTGATTGGATTTCCTTCAAAGGTCTCTTTATATTTCTCGTTTACTCAAACACAACGATCTCCTCAGTGGAAAGACTCCACAGAGAACTTCTCTAAGGCATGGGACACAGTTGTATCCTTTTACGAAAATCGGCGCCTTCTAGTCAATGCTGCGCTACAATCACTCTTTTCAATAAAAAAAATGTCTCAAGAATCTGCTGCTAAAATAGAACGACTGTATACAGCGACCATGTAAGCCTATTAGAGTTTGGACTCATTATAACGACCAGTCCATCATTGGGATGACATCTTGATTTTTATGACTAGCCAGAGACTGGACTCCGTATCCGTAAAGGCATGGGTACTTCATCTCGGGTCATCCAAGGATCCACCTACCTGGACAATTTTTCCAGAATTTTTAATGAGCAGACTGCTGTATCTTCCAGCCTTCGAGCACTCGCATCCAGGACGATCGTCAGCTCCAAACTCTCGATCCACACGACACTTGCACTTTGAAACCGTTAATCAAGGAAATAAAGGTCGCGAAATCTCAGATGCCTCTTGTCCGTGATGATCATCAGACCATTACCTTACTCATTGTTCCCAATAACAACAGAAGACGACAAAGCAACGTAAAGTCTTCATACTCTCTAATCAATTGTGCTTTAACTGTTTACACCGTCATCGAATAGCTAGTTTTCGATCATCAAGAAGATGCTTTACATGTGGACGACGGCACCACACTATCCTCCATCAGACAGCTCTTTAGTTAAAACCAGAGTGAACATCCAGAGGTCAACAGAACTCAGCAGAGGAACCAGCGCAAAAAAGGTCAATCACATTCATCAGGAATTTAAGCCCAACTCGGTTGTTCTTTTGGCTACTGTTCAATTAAAAATCATGAATGCTCACAATGACGCAGTTACGGTCAGATCATTATTGGATCAAGGCTCCAAAGTATCTCTGGTCACTGGTAAATTTAATCCAACGTTTGCAAATTCCACGAAAGGCTTAATCGATTTCTCTTCTCGCAGTTGGGGAACAGAAATCACACAAAAGCAAAGGAATTGCCTCGCTTACAGTTCAATCACATTTCGATTCTTCTACAGAAATTACATTGGACACTCACATTCTTCCAAGACTGACCTCCATGATTCCTACAGTACGCATCCCCCACACTGATTGGTTTCATCTCAGAGATTTGCCCTAGGCAGATCCCAGGTTCTCAGAGCCAGGGCATATTGATATTATCATCGGTGCAGATTACTACGGTCATCTTCTTTAAGAACCTCTCATTAAAGGATCGGCCGATTCCCCAGTGGCTCAACTTATCAAGTTCGGAAGGGTTGTCTCCGGTCACTTTAATCTTTCTTCTCCGAGCCATCAAGTTCAGTCTATCATTGTTTAATCGATCAAACTCTGCACAATGCACTTGAGAGATTCTGGCACCATGATGAAATTCCATCCTCGTTCACCAAAGAATTATCACCCGCTGACCAACAACGTGAGGAGCATTTTGTATCTACAGCAACACGAGACTCAACTGGTAGGTACGTAGTTCAGCTACGATCAAAAGAGTCAACCGACCAACTAGGAGATTTCAAATCCATAGCGTTCCGAATGCTAAAAGGTCTTCAGCGAAAGTTTGAACTAAATCCAACCTATCGGCAAGCATACTCATCATTTCTGAGGGAATATCATGATCTCCAGCATATGATAAAAGCTCCTGAAGAGGAGGTTAAACCGAAACCAGTCTTTTATGTTCCGCATCACGGAGTGATCCGAGAATCTAGCTCTACCACTAAACTGAGAGATGTCTTCAATGGATCCTCTTGTGCTTTGACAGGAATTTCATTGAATGAAATTTTTCATACAGGCGCTAAGCTTCAAACGAACTCATTCGACGTTCTCCTTTGGTTCAAGCAACAAAAATACGTCTTCTCAACAGATATTGAGAAGATGTACAGACAAATCAAGGAACATCCAACTCACTGGAATTTTCAACGCATCAAGTGGATGGAGGACGAACACTTGGTCAAATATCAGCTCACCACTGTTATTTACGGCCTCACTTGTGCTCCGTTTCTGGCGCTAAGGAGAATGCTTTAGCTCGTTCATGATGCAGGAACTAAATTTCCATTTGCCGTGGATGCTCTAACAAAAGGACGTTACGTACATGACGTTTTCGGGGGCGCAACGACTATTGAAGAGTCTCAACAAGTAGCATCTCAAGTTAATCAACTTTGCATTACGGGCGGATTAGCACGCCATCCATCCAAATGAAGGATGACATCTTGCATACCTTAGGTCTCTCATGGAACTCATCATTGGACAATCTTCATTTCGATTTATCACCTTCCATCGCAGCGACAATCACTAAACGTGTTGTGTTGTCGTATATTGCTTAATTCTTTGACCCCCTGGGGTTATTATCACCACTATTAATTCAATTCAAATTTTTCATGCAAGAATTGTGGACTATCAAGATTAATTGGGATGATCCGTTAGCCCCACCGCAATTACAATCATGGCAATGTCTTTTACAAACCTTGGATGGACTAGACAATTTACGCATTCCGCGGTGGGTTGGAACTGGAGCTAACGTTGACACAGAGCTGCATGGATTTTGCGATGCCTCGCAACTAGCTATGACAGCTTCAGTTTATCTCAGAACTCGATCATCGAATAATCACGTGGCTCTTTCACTGGTCTGCTCGAAATCCAAAGTCGTCCCGTTAAAGCGACTGACTATTCCGAGATTGGAACTCGCAGCAGCAGTAATGCTGACGAAGCTTGTCAATCATTGCTTAAATGTCTTAAACCTTCAAGAAATACCATGTTACCTCTGTACAGACTCATCCATTGTTTCCTCGTGGCTGAACAGGCATCCCTCAAAATGGAAAGAATACATGCACAATCTGTGTTACGAGGGGATTAACAGCCGTAGAGCTTCGAATCCATTCAATCTGGTGGACAGGTCCATCTTGGCTTGCTGAAGAGTCATCGAACTAACCAACCTTGATCCCAAGACACAATGGGGCCGCTTTAGAACTGGAACAACGACCACAACCTACTCATAAAATTCTACATCTTTTTGTTCAACCAACAAGCTTGGACCTCCTCAATCGTTATTCAACACTCAAACAGCTCCTGCGAATCACTACTATTTGTCAAAAAATCACGCAAATTCTTCTGAAGAAATCGTCGAAGCCCTTAACTACATTACTAACCCCTGATGAGCTGGATAAGGGTGGAAAATATTGGATCAGTCGCACGCAACACGAGCATTTTGGTTGTGAAGTTCAAACCCCCATCAACAAGGGAGAATTTCCGAAAGCACATTCTCTTCTGCGGCTTCTCCTGTTTGTCGATGGGCAAGGTCTATTACGTGTTGGTGGACGGTTAAAGAACTCATCATTGGATTAACACGGTTCAACACGGGACACGCTTAATTTGATCCGGAGCAACTATTGGATTATTGGAGGCCGAATACCAATTCGCTCGTTCATCCTTAAATGCGTTACATGCACTCGACATCGACGCGCTCAAGCCCAGCAATTAATGTGCTAGCTTCCTGCATCCAGAGTTAATCCCTCTCGACCCTTCTTACACTCAGGCGTCGACTATGCGGGCCCGTTTTCACTGAAGACTTGGAAAGGTAGAACTACTCGAACCTATAAATCATGGATTGCCTTGTTCGTCTGTCATGCCACTTCAGCAATTCATTTGGAGCTTGTCGCTGACTATTCTACGGAGGCATTTCTCGCGGCCTATAAGCGGTTTACTGCAAGGCGAAGAATCTGCGCCACCTTGAACAGTGACTGTGGCACTAATTTCAAGGGAGCGGATAAGGTGCTTGAAAAGCTTTTTTCGCTGAACTCCTCAGAACTCCGCGATATCGCCTATCTGGTCGCTAATGATGGAACGAGATGGGTTTTTAATCCTCCCGCAACACCTCATTTCGGTGGAAAATTTGAGGCTGCAGTCAAATCAATGAAGTGCCATCTACGACGAGTGGTTGGTGAAACTATTTTGCCTTACGATGAGTTGTCTACAGTCCTAACTCAAATTGAAGCTATCCTTAACTCGTGGCCATTATGCGCTCTGACTGAGGATCCTGAAGACTTAAACGTTCTAACTTCAGGACACTTTCTTATTGGACAACCATTATTGCTGGTCCCAGAACCCAACTTAGAGCTTTTACGGACAAATCGACTGTCTCAGTGGCAACGACTCAGTCAAATGACGCAGAGTTTTTGGACAACATGGTCAAAGGAATATCTGCAGCGTTTTGAGGCCGTTTACAAGTGGAATCAGACTTCAAGCCCGATCCAACAGGGTGACTTGGTCCTGATCGTGGATGATCGGTACCCTCCAACCAAATGACCTTTAGGGCTAGTTATGAAGTTGCTTCTTGGCTCCGATAACGTTGTTCGAGTAGTAACGATTGAAACTAGTACTTCAACGATCACTAGAGCCATTGTGAAATTATGCCCGCTCCCTGTCACGACGGCGTCAGAAGTTCATTTGTCACTGGAAGCGATGAAGGCGGGCGGCATATGTTAAAAGACAAATTTGAGTTGGATTTAAACTCAATTAAGTGAATTTTAAAATATTCTCACGACTTTGTTTTGTTTGGAGATTGTTCGCCTAAGGTCGCTGGCGACGTTCTTATTTCTCCGAAATTGAACCGTTCTATTGTTCGCGTGCTACCTGCTGCGCGCTTTCAAGTGCTTGCTCTTGAAGCTTTCTCTCCCAGTTTGGTTTTGAATCTCGGTCGAAGACGTCGTGAAACTAATTGTGAATTCGTAAGATTAACTGGTGGCCACATTGTTTAGTGACCATTTCTTTCTCCTTAAAATTCGTTCTCAGTGCTAAAAAAGTGCTTTGTGAAAAAAGTGTCTAGTGCATTTGGTGTTGGTGTTGGGAGGACTAATCAGAATTGCAGGTAGAAATGTGAAAATTAAACCAGCTAAGGGCGAATTGAACAATCGAGAGGGGACAACCTAACTTCAACCATCTGAAGCCCATCTACGAGAGAGCAGTTGTTTTCGGCTAACCACGAGCGGTACTCGATCCATCCTAGCCAGCGGGTTTCCAAAATCCCTCTCGAAATCTACTGCATCGTACCAATCAAAGAAAGTAAGTATGCATTTCGCTATGGAGGCTTTATACGCCTAGCAACTTATAGAGCTATCAATGATCGTTAAGATCTTCTGCACCTATGGAGGCTTTACATGCCTAGCAACTTATAGAGCTATCAACGATCGTTAAGATCTTCGGCTCCTATGGAGGCTTTACACGCCTAGCAATTTATATCTATCAATGATCGTTAAGATTTTCTGCACCCATGGAGGCCTTACACGCCTAGCAATTTCTCGAGCTAACCGTGCTCGTTGATATCTTAATTACACATGGAGGCTTTTCATGCCTAACACCTTAGCGAGTTAATAGTTCTCGCTAAGCTCTCATTTCTTTATGGAGGCGGGACTGCCTAGCAACTTAACGGGCCGCAAGCGCTCGTTAAATCTCATTCTGCTTTTACAGATGCCATCTGCATGACCCTGTCCTGACGTGCCTTAAGAAGAGAAAACAGTGCGTCTGCTCCATTTCTTTGTCGAGACCGAGCTCTATCCTACCTTGACAACATTTTCCATCTTAATCTGACATCCTTATGTAAAACGTGCTCACCTACTGTGCTACCAATAAACAAGTCTGCTTATTACTCCGGATTGTTTATTGATCGTCCCTCTCCCGATCCACGGTTATCAATTTACAACACTAGCCAATCATCCAAATCGCTAATAAAAAACGTAAAATTTAAAAAATTCTTCTATGTTTGAATGCTTCAAACCCCACTAAATTTTTTCTGTCAAAAAAAAAATAATATCATGTTTTTTTATTTAAGCTGAAGAAATTTCAGGTTAGACATATTCTTTTTTAAAATTTGTGCATAGGACTCAATAAAAAAAACATGCTTTTTGGCCATTTTCAAAAAAATATAAATTGCGCGAATTTTTTTTTAGTTTAATTTTTATTAATATTCATAGAAAAAAATCGCCATAATTCACGAAGCAAAAGGCACATTATTTTGGAATTTACAAAAATAAAAATTTTCAAATCAAAAAAGGGGAGAGAAAATATCAACCGATTTCAAACTATTTTTGTTGCTTTTTTCGATGTCAACCCACAAATTTTTTTACTTAGCTCAAACGATTTGACTAATTTGATTATGTTCAGTCCGCCCTAATATATAATGTATCCATATTAATATAATTATATTAATCATATTATATAAATATAATAAATAAATACTTATATGAATGTATATTTATATAAGTAAAAATTAGCTGTTGATACGCACCTGCTTGCAAAAATTGACTTTTAATTTTGTCAATAATATTACTAATTAATTATCTAATTAATTAATTAATTAGCTTAATATTACATTTATCTATTTTTTAGTTTTCTATCTTTTAAGTAGGAATATGAAAATAGAGTGTATATTTTTTTGCGCATAAAAAGGGCTCTTTAAATTGTCCACAATTTTCACGTAAAGTCGAAGTATCCTCTTTAGGAATACAATACTTTAATAAAACTTTTTATTTTTTTTTGGTTTTCACAAGTTTTGAAGATAAAAATAAAAAGATAGAATTTCAAAGTTAGGATTTACTATCAATAACTTCAATTACTTTCATTCTATAATTATTTTATTCCAAACGTTTACTCGGGTGAACCCGCTTATACATCATAGCCAAAGACTAAGTCAAGTGACTGATGAGATCAGGATGTTATAAGTTAATTTAAGACGATCCTTGAAACCTCCTGCGATGCTGATGTAGGTATACAATTAGGAACGGCCGCCAGCTTCGGAGGTGACAATGGTCACCCCTGGATGCTTTCTCAGAGCTACCATCTGCTACTCCACAGGTTTTTAGTCGCTTGCTTCCTGATGGTCGAGCAAGTTTCTTACTTGAGCAAATATAAATTGTTTAAACAAATATAAAGTTAATTAACATTAGAACAAATGTATCGAAATGATGTAATTATTCAACAAAAAGTAGCATTGGGTATCAATTTGAAAAAAGTGGACATCTCTGGCTCAATTTTTAGAAACTTTGAAAATAAAAAATAATTAATTGTTCAAATAATTATATAATGTTTTTAGAAAAATTTACTACTCCAAACAATGACATTTGTTTAAACAATTTAAAATTCTTTGAAGTCATATTAAATATTCAAATTGTCCATTAGAAATTACTTGCATGGAAAATACGACGGAAATTGCTAAAAAGTAATAATAATACGTAAAAATGTTCTTTTTCTATTTTTCGGTCATATTTCCGGCGCTGCGGGGAGGATGGGGGTAGGTTGGAAATAAAAGTTTTAAGTATGGTTTTATTTCGTATACACTCCTCTTAAATCCCCAAAAACCTGAATAATAGTTTATAATATATTTGGTATGAGCGATTAGTTATTTATTAACTATTGAATATTTATTACGAAAATCCATCATGAAAATTATTTATTTAGTACTTATTGAATTTTACAATAACTACGTTATAACAAAATCTGCCTACTCGGTCTTTGTTCTACCCCCACACTTGTGCCCAGCTTTTCAAAATTAAAGGTCTTATTAAAATATGATTTACAATTAAATTTGTTTCTTTCATCAATAATGTTGAGAAACATTTAGACCTAGATTTTATCGAAAAATAAAATTACTTATTTGGAAACTTTGGTTTCCAAAATTTCTTGTACACAAAATTCGTGATCTTTATGTCATTTCCCTGATGTTTGCTCGTTATCCAGATTAGCATACACCCAAATTATAGTGAGAAAGTTTTTTCCTATATTTTATAGATTTGTAAAAAGTTTGTCAGATGTAGATTGTGTCTTTCACTTTTTCTACCAGGATCTCTTTCACTTTGAAAATAATTGTTAATTTTCGTCATATCTGTATGATACAATGGAATGGAGGAAACAAGGGATTTTGAATCAATTTACACGAATTCAATTTTCGCTTTCTCTGCCTATTTATGTCTGCCAAAACACTCCAAATGCGCAGTATATCCAACCACACTAATGCCACGCTTTCACTGACAAGCGCTTGCCGAAAATGTAAGCCGCTTATCGAATCGACGCCACAAATTCCCGGAAAATCTCATAAAATGAGAACAATACGTGCTAACGTGCAATGAAATGTGTGACTATTTCTGCAGATGTAAGCAATTAGTATATCCTATCTGGTTACCAAATTTATTGAACACTTAATGTGATTTTACTCATAGAGGCAAATCGCACCGTTTGCTGATTGCATTCGATTCTTTTAACTCATATTAGGGTAAATGCCACTGAAATTTTGATTCAATATGATTTTAATTATGTCTGTAATTAAACATTTTAAAGCCCTTTTTAAATTATAAATTTACTGACTGGGTACAGAATCTATCAAGCAATTGGCAAAAGTTTCCTTTCATTTCTTTTAAAGCGAGCAGTTCTTGGACTTTTTAATAAATCTATTTTTTGTGAAAATGTATTTCTAACTCTGAATACGAACTACGAATCTCTAACATATTAGTTTAAACTGTATCATTTCTACAACAATTACAGATTGGCCGCTCTAGCGGAAGAACAAAATTTCCGGTCGCTTCCGGGTTTTTCCGGTTATCTAAAATTTTTCACGGCCATTAAAAAAAATTCAAACTTTTAAGGCAGTAGATTTTTTCATTTGAAGTAATTTAACATGAAATGCAAATAAAAGCAATTAAAGTGTAGCTTTCGACAATTTTTAATTTAACCATTTCAAAATAAATGCTGCTAAACTGCGCATTTTTTAATTTTTAAAGAGTGCAGTTTCATGTGGAGGCCTTTAAAGTTTACTTTTTTCTATTTGCTATCAAACTATGAATCGTAGGAGCACAGTTTGACGCGCGCAGTAAAACGTGTAGAATTTATTGTCTAGACTTTATGTGCACGCAAGTTTAGGGTCGAACACGTGTAGAGTTGTTGAGGGTTTTGTTGATCGGGCCCCAATTTTCAACCAAAATAATGAATCTTTGACGTAAAAAATATATTCATAATTAAAAGTATAATAGTTGATATTTTCACTTTTTCATTTTTAATCAAAAAAGCAGAAATGAAATAAAAAAATACGAACTTCCATTAAATAATTCGAATTATTAGCAAACGAAAATAACCAATTTTAAAGAGAATATTTTTGTATAAATGATGTTAGTTTTGTTGATCAGGGTTGAAAATTATTCCAATGATGTAGAGTTTTTGATGTACTGA
>JAAAKG020143620.1:0-11322 GCA_010014905.2 Druon quercuslanigerum
GAATTAAAAAAGGAAGGAAATTGGTGAGTCATTTTTTCCTTTCAATAATAAAAAAGATCATTTTTGATAAATACCGTCCTTTTTTAAAAGTTGCAATTTTTATTTAGGATTATCTGCCAAAACATTAAACATTTTGCAAAATTCTCTCACCACATTATTTGGTATCTCAAAAACTATAGAATTAAAAAAGGAAAGAAATCGGTGAGTTATTTTTTCCTTTCAATAATAAAAAAGATCATTTTTGATAAATACCGTTCTTTTTTAAAAGTTACAATTTTTATTTAGGATTATCTGCCAAAATATTGGACATTTTGCAAAATTTTCCTACCACATTATTTGGTATCTCAAAAACTATAGAATTAAGAAAGGAAGGTAATTGGTGAGTCATTTTTTCCTTTCAATAATAAAAAAGATCATTTTTGATAAATACCGTCCTTTTTTAAAAGTTGCAATTTTTATTTAGGATTATCTGCCAAAACATTAAACATTTTGCAAAATTCTCTCACCACATTATTTGGTATCAAGAAAACTATGGAATTAAAAAAGGAAGGAAATTGGTGAGTCTTTTTTCCTTTCAATAATAAAAAAGATCATTTTTGTTAAATATCTTCTATTTTTAAAAGTTACAATTTTTATTTAGGATTATCTTCCAAAATATTGGACATTTTGCAAAATTCTCTTACCACATTATTTGGTATCTCAAAAACTATGGAATTAAAAAAGGAAGAAAATTGGTGAGCCATGTTTTCCTTTTCAACTGGAATGACTCTTATAATATAGTTCAATAAAATATTGTTTAAAAATCATAATTTTTTAATTTTTAATTTTACTTCCTATTTCTGTCTTTCGGTGGTTTTGTATTCAGTCTATATCTGCTAAAGCATCGTTATTGTATACTTCCTTTTTACGCACTTGTAAACAGCGAAATTCCTCAATTGAAACTCTGTCTAATGGAGTGAAAGGGGGGGGGGGTCAACTAAAATTTAATAGAATTTTGTGTTGTCATCGGAAACGCATTAATTTTTAAAGATTTTAGTATTAAAAATGTATTCGAATTAAAAAATCTAAAAAAAAACTAAAAAATCTACCAAGCAAGAAAAAAGAGAAATTTGTAATTTTTTAAAATATAAATTTTTAGCAGTGACCAACTTTTTTCGAATATACTTAGGTATCCAAATTTGAGACAGAAAAATTATATTTTGATTAATTTCTACATTTAAGAACCATAAGACAGCTTTTATAATAATAAAAAACATTTTATTTTTAAACTTTAGGTTACTTTCCATTTTACTAACCGGAAAAAGGGTTGGAATTTATTTAGAAGATTGTGTTAACATCTCTTCAAGATTCAAGAATTAAAATCGACATTTTACTGACAACTAAAATCACGGAAGACTTTTTGATTATACGACTGGGATCGCAAATCAATTTATAATAAAAGCAGGAAATACATGTTACCCAGAAGGAAAGTCGTTGAATTAACTTACGGATTGTTTTAACATCAAATAATGAAGCCAGAGTGATTTTCGACAATCATAACATAGTATAAAGAAAAAATATCCCGCGATTTTGGTTGTGAGGAAATGTCGATTTCCAATTTAGAATCTTGAAGGGATGTTAAGATAATCCTTAACATAAATTCCGACCATTTTTCTGGTAGGGACCATTCCTGAAGTTATTTTAAAGTGGTTTCTAATTTAAATAATTTATTTGAAAAATCTCCCGTCTTTTTGATTTTTGGAAAATTCTGTTTCCTTACTTGAATATTTAGGGGAGTTTAAAACAACCCTCAATATAACATATACACAAAATCGTAAGTCTATCAAGTTCATGAGTACAACATTTTTTTCTGATCTACAAAACACGAGGCATTTAATCAAATCTAACAAAACATTTTTGGAAAGGATGGAATTTTAATAAGAAATGAATTTTATTTAAGAAAGAATTTTAAAGAAAATGTTCAATATTTCTTATGTTATTGAATAGATAGGCTTATGGTTTTTCATGGAATTGCACAATCTTTTTTTTCGTTAAATTAATAAATAGAATTTTTCGGTTAAAAATGGTTAACTGTTTACACAAATTTAATGAAAAAATGCAGAAATCAGCCATTTTTTATCGTACAGACTTCGTTTCTTCAAATATATGTAATTTCAGTATATCCACAATAACCTGGAATTTTATGGATGGAATTTGAATAAGAAACGATTAAAATTCAATTTATCTCGTAATTTTTTGTCAAATTATTAATCTGCAGATTCTAAATGACAACAAAATTTTATAATCAGGCATTTTGACAAAAAACCATTTTCTGTACATTTTTTGCGGGGTTCCTTCATTGAACAACCCTAATATTTATAGTATTAATCTAAAGAATGAAAATTTGATCACTTTCAATTTATATTAAGAGCTAATTTATATATTAATTTATGTTTAAAAAACAAAAATTCCAGTATAAACCAAATTTCAAGAAAAATTTGTTCAGAAGATTTCGATTCGAAAAGTCTACTACGTTTGTCTACGTTTGTGGTTGATTCTGAACCAATCTATTTATATTATTACATTTACAAATAAGAGTAGAAACAATCCGAAAATTTATACTTTTTAAAAATTGGTGATATTAAAAACATTCTTTATACAAACATTGAAATAAAAAGATTCCTTCCAAGTAATTAAGATAAAAATTTATTTGGCCTCAATTAAAAGAACTTTTACGAAATTCATAAGTAAACCATGAAGTTTGAAACGAAAAATGAGTTAAAGAGTTTCTATTTAAAATTTTTTATTTAAGAATAAAATTAAATCTACTTTCTTATAAATGAGTTTAAAATCAGAGCGTGAAAAAGATATACAATTCAAAGTTAGATTTGCAAACTAACTCCTTTTCGGCTCATGGCAGACAAATACATAACAAAGGAAAAAATAAAAAAATATTGTATTATAATTTTAATCATTTACAATCTTTAATTCTTAATATTTATTTAAATGGATCGTTTTTTAAAATGAAAATAAGAAAATTCAGCGATATTGATTGTAATGGTTAAATGTATCTAAAATTATTGAAAGAACGGTTAAACATATCAGTGAGATTTATTTAATTAACAAAACAATTCGGATTAACTAATTTTTATTTAAAATTGTTTCTTTATAAAAAATATTTTCTATAAGTTTATCAAGATTTCATTAATGAATACAAAATTAGAAAACGTAACTTTTTGTAAAAATATCTATAGTTTTATTTAAAGGTAGTATGTGAGTTTTAATTAGCATAATATTCTATTAATCAAATCTTATAGTTTTCCTATAAAAATGATCCTTGATGATGAAATGCGAAGAAACAATAGGGAAAAAGTGAAATGTTTTTGTGTATTTGATTCTCATGGGCCGAAAACGAGATATTTTTAAAATATAATTCTGAATTGCAAATCTATTTTCATGCTCTGATTTATTTTCGATCCTAAATAAAATATGTTATGCATTATACTTTTGGTTGCAATTTAAAAAATATTTGTAATAACCCTTTTATCATATCCGTTTATTCCTAATTAATTGTAATATCACCCCAAATTTTATTAAAATAAGCTGAAAAAGGTGAAATTAACCTATATAGCGCTAAAGGCATTTTTAAATAACAGTTTGTGTGATAAAAAAATAATAATGTATGAAATACACTATAAAATATTTTACCTATATGGATAAGACAATTCTGATGCATGATTATTTTTCCTAGTGCATTAACTGCTAATGAAAAAACTCTATCTTTCTTTCAGTGAGAAAATAATTTTCTAGACTGCTGATTATTGAAGCTATTTACAGGGTTTCCTTTAATGTGGAAATATAGGCCAGGGTCACAATAAGTAGGCGATTGAAATTAATCTTATGTGAATTAGGCCCCACTTACTACCCACTGAATAGGAAATTGAAGATTGTTTTACCGTTATATAGGAACCGCTTGATTATAAACATACTATGCCACATTCCAAGATGAGCAGAGAAGAAAACTATAACTGTAGATATAGTCCAGTAGCCTCAGTAACAGTTAGTTTACAAATAAAATTCTAAAACTATTTTAGATTACAAAGAAAAAATTTGTTGTAGCTTAGCTTTTGATTATATCCATTTGTTAACTATGGCCTTAAAACAATTAATTGGAAAATAATCTTTGGTCAGAGCGAAATATTATTCGGAAGCTAAAACGTGAATAAAAATGTAATCGAAAATCTTAACTGTATAGTTGCAGCTGGCATAGATGAATGATGAATTTACAGTTAATTGTTTCTAAAGTCGTAAATAACAAACGGTTTAAATTAAAAGCAAATTTAAGAGAGATAAAAGTTTTTCTTTCTGCCTGATTTAAGAATTACTATCAACTATTATTAACGATTGAGATTTTTTCAAAGTAAAAAAAAATAGTTTACAATCAGCGTGATTTCCTTGAAATTTATTACAAAAGTTGTAGCATCGACCTGGTAAATAAGGTATTTTACCATAAGAATTATTTTTTTTCTACTTAAGCAGAAAAAATTGAATAAACACTTATTAGGAAAAAATTAATTTTAACTCTTGTATATGCATCCTGAGAAATACTTTACATTTATTTAGAAATATCTCGGTCCAATAGGTGCCGAGATATCCCGTGACAAACATGTCAAATTTAGTGCAAATTCTAATGTTTATAACATTATAACTATAAAACGGTTCTTTGTATGAAAAATTTTTTAAAGACCTAAAAGTTTTGTATCTTAATGAAATTTCCGAACTTAATTCTAAAAATAATTTTTCTTAAGAACTAACGTAATTGTTTAAAAAAAAAATTTTAAAAGTGTGTTGAACCAGATTTTTATGAAGTACATATGATATTCATAATCAGGGATTTTTTCGGACTTTTGAAACGAAAGTTACTGAGGGCACTATTATAGGTCAACATTCTCGGCGTGTAGTTCCTCTGCTTTCAAGAACATAACCGTTCACTAGCGAGTTTCTGGTCAACTATAACCAGTTCTATATTTCCCGTATAAGGAGCTTTAGTGAAGATTCACAAGTTCTCAGTTAAAGATCAGTTAGCAAATTAATTCTTAGTACAAGATCAAATTTTTATATGTTAACTTAAGTTAAGCTTATGATTTTCTTAGACCATTTACAAAATGTTTAGATAGAGTATTATTTTTTTTAAATGACCTTGAACCTAGGATGTTGTTGCACCAAGTTTAAATAAAGTTTGCTGATAAATGAAAATTACTAATAAAGAAGACAATACAGAAATAAATGTTCAAAAATATTTACAATATCTTCTTTTATGCCAATTTTAACTGTGACTTTTTAAGAAAGGGCCATATCGATTATAATTCAATTTTTAATTATTATTAATACACTACCGTTGCTGGCTTTGAACCACGATAACTCAGTGAAAAAAGATGACAGGGAATTTTTTTAAAAAAGTTGGAAAGCCTATGAAATTCCACGTCTATTAATGTCAAACAGATTTTTTTTTGGTTTGCTGAAGAGAATACAGCACGTGATAAGTTTTAAGAAAAATTCTAGATTTTCTAAAATTTTGTACTTCGACTTCAACTCTTAGCATGACCTAGGAAAATTGTAGCAAAAATATAAAAATTTTACGAAAAAAAGCCTGAAATTTTATCTTTAATTTAAGCCAAAGAAACCTGAAACATCTTTATCGGTTTCCGAGATACAATTAAAAATGTTTAATCGTATCGTTGAGGCAGGACCGAATAGGCCACGCACAGAGGTGGTGCTTGATTGTGGCTTTATTTTGTAATTTTGATTATCGAAAAATTAAGTAATGAGCGAGTTGCTTGCATAAGAAAAATGTTTGTGCAAAGGAAAATAATACACTACATATTAAAAATTGAAAGTATAATTTTCATTACACCTACGCACGGTTTTGTATTTAATTTATTTTGGAAATTCCATTATTATTCACTTTTAATATTTTTGAGTGTTTTTCATACAAATAATTTATTTAGAATTTAGCTGCCTAATTCGTTTGAAAAATAGTTAACTCTCGTAACAATATATGTACAATTTTTATTAATATTCTAGTTGATAACAATTTTAAGAAATAAAAAAACTGTTCATCATTTTTTTATTCTTTCATATGGGGATAATTCTGAATTGAAATAATTGTAAATAATTAAAAAAACAATGAATAATTTAAAAAATTTACAACAATTTGAACGAAAAATTACTGATTAGCAGAATCAAAAGTATAATAGAGTCTCACTCAAGCACCACCTCTGTGCGTGGCCTTTTCGGTCCTGCCTCAGCGAAGGAGGCGAGCAGCAGACCGGCCGAGAACCGTAATCGTCGACTAAAACTCAACTCAGATATGATTGAACATTTTTAATCGTATCTCGGGAACCGATAAAGATTTTTAAAGTTTATTTCGATTACCTTAAAGATAATATTTCAGGCTCTATGTCGTATAATTTTTAGAATTTTGTAACAATTTTCCTAGGCCATGCTAAAAGTTGAAATCGAGGTACGAAATTTGAGAAAATGTAAAATTTTTTTAAAACTTATCACGTGCTGTATTATCTTCAGAAGATTAAAAAAAATCTGTTCGGCATAAGGAGACGTGGAATTTTATAGGCTTTCCAAAATTTCCGACGATAGTGTAGATAGAATAAAATTGTTTTTGAATTTCTTGGCAAAATAAAGATTAGTGATTTGATTATACAAATAAATCATCTGAATACAGATTTCACACTCTTTCCCCTATCCTCGTCTTTTCCCATATTGAATAGAATTAATATGTTCCCTATGAGGTTAAGAAAAACTCTCTTTTCCTCTCTCTAATTGTGATAAATTATTAAAACCAAATAAGTAAATACAAAAAATTTTCTTTGGAAGTTAGTTCTTTTGAATTATAAAGTCTTCCATTATATTCATATTTCAGAATTCATCCAATTTGTTTTGAAATCTACCTTTTGGTTGAAGATAACTATTTCGTCGCAACTTC
The DNA here is from genome assembly GCA_010014905.2 of Druon quercuslanigerum. Classification (NCBI taxonomy): domain Eukaryota; kingdom Metazoa; phylum Arthropoda; class Insecta; order Hymenoptera; family Cynipidae; genus Druon; species Druon quercuslanigerum. The sequence goes on from JAAAKG020143620.1 coordinate 6,983, forward strand.
AATTGTTTTTTTCTTCAAAATTTCATTTTTTATCTGATAATTTAAATATAATACTTTTAATTAAAAGTGGAAAATTCAGTTCAGTTAAGTGAAAAATTAAACAATACAGATTTTTTTGGGAGTTCATAATTTTTTATTGAAAATTCCCATTCCTGACTGAAAATTGATTCTTTTTAGTTGAAATACAACAATTTAGTTGAATTTTTTTCTCTCTTGACTGGATAATTTCCTGGTTTAAGAGTACAACCCTTTTTTTGAAAATTTGTCTTTTTAGGTTGAAAATTCATCTTCTTTGGTAAAAAGTTGATCTGTTTTGGTAAAAAATGCAATTTTTTGTTTAAAAATGAATCTGTGTTGCTTATACAATAAACTATTTTAACAATTTAAAATAAAACAATTTAACAATTAGGTAGAAAATTCAATTATTAAAAAAAATTTAACTAACTGGTTACAAGTCAACTTTTTTTTGAAAATTGATGTTTTTCTGATGAAAATTCAACTGTTTTCAAGAGAATTTGCCATTTTGGTGTAATAATTCAGTACTTTAGTTGTTTTTTTTTTCTTTTGAACTGAAAAATCTGTCTTGAATTGAAATACAAGTATTTTGCTGAAAGTTTAACTTATTTAGCAGAAAATATATCTTTCTTGGTCAAAAATTACTCTATTTTGGTTTAGGATTTAATTTATTTATGAAAATTCGTTTATTTTGTTTTTGAAAATTTTATTGTTTTCTAAAAAATTCGCCCTTTTGGTTTAATAATTCAACAATTTAGTTGATTTTATTATCTCTTGACTAAAAAATCTGTCTTAGTTAAAAATCCAAGTCGCTTGCTCAAAAGTTAACTCTTTTGGCAGAATATCTATTTTTGTTGGTTAAAAATAAAATTATTTCGGTTTTGGATTCATGTATCTTATGAAAATTCTTTTTTTGTTGCTGAAACTATAACATTTTTCGTTGAGAATTCTTCTTTTAGAATAAATTTCCCTGTTTGTAATAAAAATTAGAGTCTTTTTTTTATTGAAAATTCAACTATTATGTTGAAAATTAAATTAATTTTATGAAAATGTAATTTTTGTGCTTAAAAGTCGTATTTTTGGTTGAATTCGTCAGTAACTAATTTAAAATAAATTTTTTATTGTGATTTATTGTCTTGTTATCTTATTAAAAATTAAAAAAATTTCTTGGTCGAAAATTAAAGTATTCTGTTGAAAATTTACGTATTTTGTTAAAAACTAAACTATTTTATTGTAAAAATGATTGTTTTAATGAAAATCTAACTTTCTTGTCAAAATATTCGTTCTTTTTATTGGAAAAATTAATTGTCTTCCAAAAATTGGACTTTTTGATTTAAATATTCAAATTTTTGATAGACAGTGCAATTCGTTTTAGTCAAAATTGAATCTTTTTTGTGTACAAATTCGACTATTTATTTACAAATAATATTTATTTAGTTACAAATTTAAATATTGTTCAAAGTGCGTCCCTATTGTTTGAAAACTCATCTACTTGGTTTCCAAATCAATTTTTTTAGATCGACGATTCAACGATGTTGTTGAAAAATCATCTTTTTTTTGTTAAAAATTCACCTTTTTTAATTACGGAGTATAGTCTTATAACAATCATTTCAAATAATATGTATATTATTTAACATTTTTATCAATTTTGCTAAAATATTTATTTACAATAGGATTCAAAGTTTCAAGTTTTCAATAAGAAAATTTAAAAAAATTTAAAACGACATTTGGAGAATTAATTCAAGTTAAAATTATAATTAAATTAGGTTTTAAAATAAAAAAATTTTGTTTTCGGTACATTAATCCATTTCGCTATAATATTATAGTCAAAAATTAAAAAATGAAAATATTTTTTTTAACTTCCACCATTAGCAAGAAAAGGAATATTTTACGGTCTTTGGATAACAAAACAATTTTCTCCTAATGATTTTGTTCATTAAGGGTTTTTGAAATTTCATGAACGGAATTAATTTGTAAAATTTTTCGCAGAAAATTATTACATTATTTTCATTAAAAAGCCTTATTTAATGCTGATGCTAAATATTATTCTTTTCTTGAAAAAAAAGTTTTGACATTTTTTAAACTATACAAACAGAATAGGCTTTGAAAAATGTTATGCTTGTTTATAATTAAATTATAAAATTTTGAATAAGAAAATGTACTTACAGGAATAGCTTTTTTATTCTAAACCTCTTTCACTGAATAAAAAAACCAAATAAAGAGAAACCAATTTGATTTTTCAAAACTTTCACTATATAATCCAACTGAATGATGCACAAACTATCGACAGACTAAAGCAATAGGTAATGCGCAAAATCAATGTTTAAGATTTTCTTTGGCACTTAACTGTAAGTAGTTTTAGAAAAAAGAAAGTGAATTAATTTTATTACTCGAGCTGAGTTTATATTTAGACAGTCTCATTACAATGGCAATTACAAATTTGAATAATTAGTTGATAACGGTGCAAATGTGGTCGTTTGTGGTTTAAAAGTCAATTATTTCTTGTTGCTTCTAGAAATTGATTCATTTTGGTGCAATAATTAGATCATTCGTATTAAGAAAATTAGATTTAGTTGGACTTAAAAAAAATGCAAAATATAATCCTTTTTATTCTAAAACAACCGGAAGTTTAATCTTGAGATTAAAATCCGAAGAGTTGGCAAAAATTTAATTTAAAAAACTTGATGATCTTAAAAAACATTAGCGCCTTTCCAAATAAATTTTTTTTTCAGAAATCTTCTCTGATCAAATATTTCGAAATATTGCAGTAACCAGTTACTCTGGATGTTACGCCAAGACTAAGGTTACAGCATTTTTTATGAAGTACCTTTCACAAAATATTTGTCTTGTATAAATTTTCTCATTCTGGCAATCACTTATTCTTAAAACATGACCCTATTTATTGTTTAAAAAAAAATAATGATAGAATTATTCAATTGTGCAGTATTTTTTTAAATTTTTGTATTGCATAATTGGTTGTTAACAATGAAGAAAATAATTTGAAAAAAAGTTTAATAATAAAAGTTGTGGTTTACTCACAAGAAGTATTGTGACTGAAATGAAAATAGAAACAAATTTTAATTAAATGATTATTAAGGAATGATAAACGGTTAAATTGAATTACTTTTTAACAGCTCTCGCTTTAAAGTCGAACTCAGCGAAATAAAAATTACATACGGTTTCAATTTTTTTACTGCTGTATTTAAACGATAAGCGAAATTGCCTACTGTTGTAGCTATTGCGTCTGAATCTTTTTAAATCCTACAAGCATTATCAAACTTTAGACAATTATAACTCTTTGAAATTTTGTATAATCATTTGTAGAGCAAAACTGAGGTGATATGTCTGACAATGAATTATTTTATTTGTTATTTTTATTGTTTGAACATAAAAAATATATTTTTTAACTTTACACAATTTACGACAATAAAGTAGTATTAAATTGATATTGGTATTAAAAATTTCTTCACTGCCTTATCCTCTAATTTCTTAATATTTGGTTAAAATGTGCCAGGCATGTTTGGCGAAAGTATGCTGACAGAAGCCTGTATTTACAATTGGAAGGATTACAAACTTTCTCAGAATGCAGTACGCAGTGTAACAATTGGATGAATTTCAGTATAAATGTAGTGGTATTATTAATTCAAGAAATTATTTTCTCTCCTAAAGATTTTCCGCTATTTTATAAATAAAATAAGAATAAATTAAAACATACGACTGAACCTGCAAACAATTGCGAAGCTAATTGTAAATCGGGTTTCATATTTATATGACTTAAGTTTGTTTCTGCTTTTATAGAAAACATAAATATTTTTATTTTATTTTATGAAATAAACAATTTATTTATTAATTCCTCAGATTTTTTATTTAAAAAAATAAGTGATCAAATAAAATGCAATAATAATGTAGTGGATAATATAAATTTATTTAGTTTCGTTTTGATCTGAAAAATACACTATGTTTGAGAAAAATATTATTTGCAATTTTCAGAATTTTTTTTAAGCTTTAGAAAAAAAGGAATGTGTTCATAATCTTTCTTGTCACATGATTTAAATAAGCAATCAAAAGAAGTTGTGAATTATATAAGCAGTTTCAAAACAAATCGACATGTCAGTTTATGAACGAAGATTTAGAAAAAATTAGCATAATTTCAATTATATTTACGATATTACGTGCTTTGACTGATTTAACCTAATGACAACGGTAAACTTTTTTCACGAGCCTTGAATAATTCCATTAGCGCGAGCAGAAGTATTTAGAATTTTGAGTTAGTCTCTTCAAATATGTAAGATAAAATTTAAATAAAATAAAATTGTAATAAGTAG
>JAAAKG020143621.1:0-11322 GCA_010014905.2 Druon quercuslanigerum
AAAAAAACGGATTTTATTTCGGTGTGTCTGTCGTTGACCTTGTTTGTGTTATTGTCTGTAAATACGGTAACATTTCTAAGAAATTATCCGATTAGATTGCCATTTAGCATATTGCTTTAAGGCCTGAAAAGTAAAAACGAGTTTATTAGCCATATATTTTCGGTAAACATTGGAAAAGTTCGAATATTTAAAAAATTGTAATACCATTTTTTTTAAATTTAAAAATTACATGTATGGCTGTTGTTATTATTTGTTTTTGAAAGTCAGTCTTAAAACTAAAAAACAACTACAAAGATAAAGTAAGCGAATCAGTGGAAGGAAATCGTATATCATACCATTGTCCCTGAAATACATATATCCACAACACCACGGAAATTATCAACAACCTCTAGTATGATTAACGAGACTCATCTACACTGCATTCAACTAAAATAAACAACAAGGTTTGATTAAAAACAATCACCCCACAAACACCTTCTTAAAATATACGAGGTTTGATAAAAAAATAACGAGACTTTCAAATTTCCCGGGCTGTATTCGTCCGTTTGGCAAAATTTTGCTTTGTTATGCTGCTACACCTGTCTGGATATTGTATGTGCATTGGTAGCCATATTGCATGTTTACTCTGTCATGAGCTGGCAGTGAAGTTATTCATGGTTTAGTGTGCTCAGCGATATTTCACTTTTAGAAAAAATGCATCAGAGAATTAGAATCAAGTTTCGTTACAAAAATGCAATAAAGTGCAGTAATGTTTTTGAAAAATTAAAAGTTGCTTCTGGTGACTCGGCTATGAGCCAAGAAAGAGTTTTAGAGGGGTATAACCGTTTTAAAAATGGACGGGAAGACGTTGAAAATCACGAGCGCCCTGGATATCCTCATACATCGGTAACGGACGATACCGTCGAGAAAGTGGAAAAAATTATTATGAGCGATCGTCGAATTACTATTAGAGAGGTTGCCGAGGATGTAGGTATATCATACGACTCATGCCAAGCCATTTTTACGGATGTTTTACACATGAGACGTGTGGCATCAAAATTTGTCCCGTAACCGCTAAATTTCGACCAAAAGAAATTTCGCCATGACATCGCTCAAGATTTACTAAATGAAGTGATTAACGTCCCTACATTGCTTGATCGAACCAAAGCAGGTGACAAATTACGGGTTTATGGGTATGACGTCGAAACTGAGGCTCAATTGTCCACCTGGAAACATTCAACGTCACCAAGAGGGAAAAAGCACGACAAGTTCGATCAAATGTGAAGGTTTTGCTTACTGTGTTTTTCGCTTTTAACTGTTTAGTGCATTATGAGTTTTTACCTAAAGTTCAAACGTTCAATAAAGAATATCATGTAGGAGTTTTACGTCGTTTGTGTGAAGCAATTCGAAGAAACGAACAGTTTTGTGGAAAAATCAGTCGTGGCGACTGCACCTCGATAATGCAACCTGCTCATGCCTCAATGCTGTTCGTGAGTTTTTGGCCACACACAACATCGTATTGATGCTACAACCACCCTAGTTACCGGCATGACTCCCTGTGACTTTTTCCTATTCCCAAAGATGAAGAAATCCATGAAATCAAGACTTTTTGAGGACATCGATGAGATAAAAGTAGAATCGCCGAAGAAGCTGAATGCCATATCGAAAATTGAACTTTAAAAGTGCTTTGAAAATTAGAAAATGCGCTGACATTAGTGGATTATATCCGAGGAAGACTACTTTGAAGGAGACAAAATTGATATTTACGCATAAATAAATATTATTGGCAGAATACGTAATGTCTCGTTATTTTTTCATAACACCTCGTACTCTAATTTATATCAACATCTATAACATTTCATTTTAGAATAGAACGATACCTAACATAAGTCGGTTTATTTGAAAAGCTGTTGATAAAAGAACTCAAAACTGCTTTTTTAAATAAAAACCAAAAACTTGCTTGACTGACGAGAAAAGTGAGTCAACATCAAACGTCGTTTCAGGATTCGTATTATTTAAATATAATTGACACAATAACCAAATTAAGCATTCGAAACCCTGATTCTATTTATAGAAACACTTGTTTAGAAGTAAGACGTTCACCCTAAACTTTGCCCATGCTTAGGCGTTAAGGTGTTTCCTCAGGCTGCATATTTAGTCCATGCATTTACAAATGAGAACTTTTCTTTCACAAATATTAATTTTTGCATCTAATATTTTAACCACATAATCTTAACGGGAAAATACAATCCCTCAAAGAGGGATTTCTCTAAAAACGGTCTGGTTCTTGTTTTATTCTAATTAATTGCAAATTGTATGCATTTTATGCGCCTGGAAAGAAGCACAACACCACCACCATGAGTGTACCCATGATGAGCGGAATATAAGGTCGAGCTCAAGATTTGATGGAGTGCCTGTCATGCCTCACTAAACCTTCCTATTGTTAGAGATAAAAGCTGATTGAGAGAAATTAAAAATGATTAAAATATTAAGGAATACGTTCAAATTCTGTTGATAGTTTTCGTAATTTCTTCTCTCTTCTCAGATTTTACGAGAAAAAAACACTCAGAGGTATAGTATAGGGTTGACACCTTTAATCTAAGAGATAAGGACTACTTTATAAAAGATACAGCTTGTACAAGCTAATGAATCACGAGAAGAGTCATTTGTTAAAGGTCAATAAAATTTTTACTCAATATCAGTACATTAATCAGTTTTTCCTTGAAGAAGAAAAGATGAGGATTTTCTATACTCTGTTGTTCTCCTTGGCTGTTATTCTCATTTATATTGGTGAACATAATAATATAATATATCTATAATTCTTATAATTATTTTTTCAATCTTTAAGCAAATCAGACTTTTTGCCATTTAATCTGTTGGAGTTAATTTCGTTGTAACTTTTGTTTTGAGTGTAAAAAAGCACGAGAATCAATATGGAACTAAAAATTCATTTTTAAAAAGTGAATTCGATTTTGGACAGAATTGGGCCTGACCGAAAATTCCAGTTTGCGACTAATTTTACTGAAAGCTCACTGGGCTACACATGTTCAATGTGCGCGCTTATGGTCAGCATAAACGCAGTTATGTGTATTATTATAATTATTTTTGCTATCAAAGCTTCGGTTTGTACGTTCAAAAGTACGTTCGAAGGATTTTGAAACTTTTATTAAAAAAGAAGTAGACATAGCAAAAAATCTGAACATTATAGACGCTCTAAGAATCATCTATTTCCCGAACAGCGTAATGATTAAATAAATGTACACATTTCTGTAATAAATACTCTGATAAGATATCCGTGCTTTAGTCTACGCAGCAGAAAGGTTGTTTAAAATTATTTTGTAACAGATTTGTTAAGTATTCATGTATAAAAGTACGGACAACACAGTCAAAACTAAGTGTACGGACCTGGAAAGTGGAAGTGGTAGCTGGAAAAGGGGAGGGGGTTTGGCTTGTGTCTGAATGCATATACACTTCCTATTTTTTTAAGCTTATTTTATGAGCTTTAATTGGCCAAAACAAAAAAATTGAAAAAAAAATTTTAAATTAAAAGATGTTGTCCCAACAGCAATAGATAGCCAACTAACTCAACAAAATCAAGTATTTTTCCGAGACTTTAAAATAAAAGTATAGTAATGAACAACAAAATTTATCATATAAAAAGAGTGGTGTGTTCAACGTCAATCGTTACAGATAGTTTATTAGAAACTTTTTATGAAACTTTACTCAGTATAAAAATATATAACAAATCACCCCACGCTTTCTATATGATAAATTTTTCTTTGTTCATTACTTTACTATTACTTTAGAGGCTGAAAAACAATTGACTTTATGGAGTTAGTTGCCTATCTATTGCTGTTGGGACAGCACCTTATAATTTAGAAATTATTTTTCATTTTTTAGTTCGACCTGCTATAAAAGCGTGTTTATTTAGTTTTTTTAAAGCTATTATTTATTAACTTTGTCATTTTTATGGCAATAAATTTACTTTTCATAAATTTCGATAATTGTCTTTATAAATACAAATGGTAATTTTAATCAGAATTTTTGCTATATGAAAAAATATATTTCCTTTCTTGAAACATAATATTCAACATTCAATTTTCTACAACTTATACACAATCCAATTTTGCACTTACATAAAATTTCCAATCAATCCGAAATATTAAACAGAGTTATCGCACTAGCCAGATAATTAAATAATTATTATTCTTAGAGTTTTTAAGAATTATTTAGGAAATTATATTTATAAACATTTTATTAAATAAGAAAGTCTGCCCGAATCGCCCGAATTGCTCGATAATGTATTAGGCTCGCGCCACATCCTCGGTCCTTGTATATCCCCCAAATTTGTGCACACACTTACACCAATCAAAATGCGAGTAAATCTGTCTCAACTCTTCTTAAAGGATCTCTACTCTCGGGCAGCTAACTTCACACTCGTGACATTGTCGCCTTTCGCTCCTTGTTGCGCAATATACTATTTCCAGCTTACTACGATTGACTTCTTAAAAAGTAATTCAATTTGGGAACAACGCTTTTATAGTTCTTCATATTTATTATTAAAAAACTCATACGATGGAGAAAAAGAAAATCATTATGAGTTTTTAGACTATCAAATAGTAAGAAAATGCAGAGAGAGCGTGGCTGTAGCAGTTTCGCCACAATGAAAATTGCGTTTCTACACTGAAAGTGTACTCAGCCTCATTTTTATTATTTATTTACTATTCAAACCGTTAATTACTTCAAATAATATCTATAGCACAGGCTGAAGAAATTTTGTACCAAAATTTTTATGTGCGCCAACTAAAAAAAATAAAAAGATAAATTTGCTGAACAAATAAGAGCTACAATTTTTTTAATTGCTTTCTGACAAGATACCTACTTTTTGTATAATCGTGAAAAATGGCACTGAAATAAAAAAAAATTATGAAAAAACGATACAAGCTACGAAAAAAATAGTGAACAGATATTGTAGTTGTTATTTAGAGTTTTAGTTTTTGCTTTCTCTTTAAGGAAAAGTTACAATTCTTATTTATTCCTTATGAGGGAGGCCTCATTTTATTCTTTGAATAATTTTCTAAAATTCTTTTAGGGCGGTGTTAATTAAAATTTAAACTTTGATTGTTTATAACAATAATAACTTTATGATTTCTCTTTTTTAATAAAGCAACCCAAATAGAAATTTAGAGAATCCTTTGAAAAATAAAATGAGGCCTTGATCATTAGGTATAAATGAAAATTGTAACTTTTTCCTATAGAGAAAGAAAAAACTAAACCTCTAAATAACTGGTTGTAAATAAACAATATAAACCTGAATTATTTTTTTCTAAAGTTTGCTTAGAAGCCTCTATCAATATTTACAGAAATTATTAATAGATCTTTTTTTGTCGATTTTATAAATCATTTTAAAGATAGACAACTGTTAATATTGTTTGTACGTATTGTACATCCTTAACAAATAATAGGTCAACTTCAAAAAAAATTATTTGTCAAATAGTATTGTTGTTTTAAGTGAATTATTTTAGCTTTTTTTCAAATGTTTAAAAAATTTATTTGAAAAAAATCGATCTTACACAAGAAGCAAGAACAACGAATGGAATAATTAGGTGCAGGTGTAAGGACTGGGTCTTAAAATGACTTTTAAAAGTTTTGTTTTAAATTAGAACAAGAATATTAATAAAAAGCTTAAAAGAAAAACTTGGAATTAAAAATATTTTAATATCAGCCCCCCCTCCTCCTGTTCTAAGTAGAAAAAGTCTCGCCGATGAAAATACACGAGTATTATATAGTAAATATTGTTTCTGACTTTCGTCTCTATTAAGAATAGGACTGAAGTCGCACTTTGCTTATATTCTACACCAGTTTTCTAAAGATTCGCATCTTTGCCGAGAAAGTATGTGTTAATTTGAAAGCTCATAAACAAATCTTTTTAATTTTGTATGTAAAAGCGTCGATATTCTTTGTGAGAATGTCATAAATAGATGATGCTGACAGGCGCTTCATATTTTCTGGATGCTGGTCTTCCCTTTCCAAAGCTTTCCACGTCAAATTTTTTAAGAAAATTGGCTATTAATAGTCTCAGAAAAACTTCTGCCATTTTGTTAATTTTGAACATTTTTTTAATTTACTTTTGACTTCGAGAGGAATTTATTGTTTTTTAACAAATCAATAAATTTAAATACGCATAATATGTCTTGTCCCTGAAAGACTCCGCGACTTTAATTGCAGAACGTGCCTGATTAAAAATGAATTCGGTGCAGTAATGTCTATAGAGACATAAATCCCATAATATCTTCTAAAAATTATAAAATAAATAAATGTAATTGACCTTTCTCAGTAATTTTATCCCTGTTTGGAATGAATTCAATTTTCAAGAAAATTAAGTGATTTACTTGCTGGTAGTTAGAATATTTTCAATTTCAGAATAAAGCTTTTTTTCAAATTATGATTAAATTTCTGACTGACGACTTGTACTTCTTTGAAGATTTCGCCATTTCCCAAAGAAATGTTTTTTCTTCGTTACACAGTGTTGGTCTTTTTGTACAGGTAAGCGTGCTTTTGTCCAAAGAATTTTCAATGAGTTCAACATAAAAACAGCACTTTCTGGTATACTCAGTTTCAAAAGACGATGATTATAAAAGAAAAATATCGATAACAGATGTTGGTAGTCGAACTGAAAGAGAGAAACTGACTAAAAATCTGTATTAAATTTGTTGTATTTAATATTATCCGTGTAGAAAATTTATTTAAATATCTGTTTAATTTAAAAAATATATATTCACAAAAAATAAAGAGTTAATTTAAATATTTTTCTCTAATTTTTATTCATTATTTGTTAATAACTAAGAAAGCGAAGAAGAGTTTGAGATTTGAGAAAAAACCACAACATTCTAGCACTTATGTAAGAAAAGATAGTTATAAAAATATTAAATTGTTTAAACAGTTTTTTCTCACCTTTTATTAATTATTACTTCCACTCAGTCAAAAAAGGACAGAATGGTAAAAAATGCCGAAAAGCCCGCCTGAAAAAACAGCTTAAAATATAAAAAAAACGTAACACTAATAATTAAGCAAAGAGAATATTATTAGCAATAAAATTGAATTAATTATTACTTTACCCCAATTTAAAATTAACCAAAAAGTCAGAAATTACAGATAAAACCGAATGTTTCTAGCATTATTTAAATGAAACGTTAATAATAACAATGATAAATTGTGCAAGCAATTAATTTTCTTGACTTTAATTAATTATTTATCTTATTTAAATTGAAAACTGGGTTAAAAATAACATTTTCTTTAAAAAAATGCAATTTTGTAGCGTTATTCTAAGATGCTGTTATTAGGAATACTGATAAATTGTTTAAACAAACGCTTTTGTTAACATTGATAAACTATTACTTTTCTCTAATGCAAAACTGGACAAAATGTAGAACATTTTTTTTTAAAACCGCGACTTTCTAACTCTATTCTATGAGAAAATTGCTGAAAACAATAATAAATTCTTTAAAAAATTTATATAAACATCTAATTACAAGTATGAAATGGTATTTTTTGTGCCAGAAATAATTTGCATTCATAAAACCGCAAAGAAAGTCATAGTTAGCGCCAAAAACTCACAAAACCCATTTTTTCACTAATGGGGTTCATTTGGGACCGTAATAAGCAGATTTATGGTGAAGATATTTAAAACGTGATATTTTATTGGTATTATATGGCTAACTGCAAAGAGAAATGTTGAGTTGCAACTCGGTTCAGATAATATTGAGGTTTCTGAACAAAAAAATTTACCAAAACTTCTTTTTCTTACGCGAAATACGTGTTAAACTTCATGGGGCTTGTGGCATCTTTAAATGTCATTTTCGTTTAAAAAAATGAATTTATTTTTGCGTGGATTCGAACAAATTTTTGGTCTGTCTCCATCGAAATTAGAAAAAAATTTTAGGACCGCCCTAATGGATAGCTTACATCGTAGCAAGCTGCAGAGGTCATCTCCTAAAAATGGTCACAAAACACGAGATGATTGGCAAAGAAGCGTTCTTTAACAAAGCAGGCAGCCGAACTCAACTAACGACAAGGAGAGAGAGAGAGAGAGAGAGAGAGAGAGAGAGAGAGAGAGAGAGATAGCAATTTTATCGATCCAGACCCTGATCGTTCGTACGTGTGGTCGTGCGTTCGTGCGTTCGTTCGTTTTTTTCAATTCACTCCCGTTTCAAAAGACAAGTTTCTCTTCAAAAATATGAAAAAGGTAAATACATTGAGAATCAAACAAGCAGCCTTCCGGCTACTTTTTAAAGACAATTTTTAAAGACATTTGGCGAATATTTGAAAGTAAATTTATTTTGAAAACGGCGAAAAAGGACATATCGCTGCTTTAGCAGATTAATAGATTAAATCAAATTTCAAATTGGTGCTCTCCCCTATATAGTGAACAATTGATACCTAAGAATAGGTGATGAGTAATGTGACCTAGAAACAAGGAACTGCATTCTACCGCTCTGTTTTATAGTCCACAATTTATTTAATTTTACCGATCTCCGAAAATAAATCAATGAGGTGAAAACTATTTTCGCAAGTAAATTGACAATCGCAAGCATATTTATAAATTATATTATACCAAGATCCGTTTCTACACTTAAAAAGGAATAATCCTATATTTCTTGTTGCAGAATTAAGTTCAGAGTTCGAGTATTTGCCTAATGGCGAGCCTATTCCTGGTGTTCCTCGCAGCAGACCCTCTTTTTCTTTTGAAAGGGATTCTCCAGAAAGAACTTTTCCTCCTGACAGGTCTCAATCTTCTGCCAATTCTCTTCCTGCTGCCGAGTCTTCACTTCGTGTCAGGTCCAGGTCTCCTCCTGCCAACCATCTTTTTTCTGTCAAAATACTTGGATTTCAAGTTAAAGATCTTAGATCTATTCGGCTTATTCCCTACGGTAATCAGGGCCGAATATTCGAACTTCGAAGATACGCTTTTCCACCTGATAAACCAATTGGATTGAGAACAAGAAATAATGTCCTTGAACCCATTCCAACCGAAACACAAATTGTATTATCAACGGAAAGTGGTGACATCTTTGCAATAATGGCTAAATTAAGCAGACACACGATTCTGCGTGGAATATATAAACCTCATAGAAATCCTCGCATTGATACGAACGGAAAACGGGCGAAAATAAACATGAACAGCGGCGCGGTTGAAGAATTGACCCCAGAAGAAATCGCGGAATGTCCATTAAGCAACAGAAACCCAATAACAAAGAATTTTAGAGTAATCCGTGTATGAAATACAATTCTTCACACCGGTATTCAGTCTGAAAGAATTCTTTTGAAATTAAAAGTCAAAAGCTTGATAACTATAAGTTTAGATCAATTATAAAATAATTTAGATTACAACGCGTAGTTCTAAAATTTTGTTGTACGTGTAAACAGTGCTTGTGATTTACAATTTTATTAAGAAGCGTGTTAAGTTGATCAACTATAAATATAAATTGATTCACGTTTTTGTTTATTAAAGTGTAGATTCTTTATTAAAAAATAAATAAGAAATACATTTACAAAAGTATTCTGAACCTGTTTGAAAACAGAACGATTTTATTAGTTTGAACCTAATTGAATATTGTTTAGTCCAAAAAATTTAATTATAAGCCATGGACGTTGAAATTATTGAAGGGTAAGAGAAGAACAAACTCAAATAATAATTGGTTTTACACAACAATTTTGAATCTGCTTCATAACAAAACGTTTTTATTGAACTTAAAATCCTAATAAAAGATTGTTTTACTGTTTGAATGTTCATTCAAAATTAGAAAATTCAAATAAAATATTCAAAAATAAACAAATTAAAGTTGAATCGCTTGAAATAGAAAGCCTAGAAATATACAGCATTGGAAAATGATACAAAAGCGTAGATTTATATTTTACAAACAGAAACCTTTAAATTGTTCAGTTTATAAAAGTTTAAAATTCAATTTTTTGCAGTTTAAAAACATTAAATTGAAAATTTTTCAAATGATAAGTGTTAAAAGCTTGTATCTTATACACTTAAATAATTCAGCCAAAAGTTTTAGGTTTAAAAGAGTTCTACCAACAATTTTTTCGTATCTCGTTACGTTTGGCTCAAATGTGAATTTTGCATTGATCCACAAAAAATTAAAGAGATTTTTGTTAGGTTTTATGTTTTATGTTTTTATTTTTAAATTTTCTTCTTATCGATTAAAGTGTTTACGATAAATTGTTCGACTTTCCGAGTTCTACGAATGGCGGTACATAGGATTGTTAAATGTTGAAAAAAATTATCTGAGAAATTTTGAAATTGCTCTTTTTAAATTTTTATTTAAAATAGCTGCCTCACGAACTCGTCGTTACATGTTACAGTGTTGACTGACTACAATCACGAGGACGACGACAGGTAACAATAAAGTTAAATTCACTTTCTCTCGATCACTGAGTCGTTAACGTTGTCGTCATTTTTATTGTATTCTTTAAACACGGTAACATTCGAAGGAATTTTCCGATCAAGTGAACCAATTCTGGCAAGAAAATTGGAGTACTGGTTTAAGCTCTGATGATAGAATCTCGTTGCAAATTGGAAACCACATGGTGATTTAAGGTTAGGAGGGAAGAAAGGAAAATATTTATACACTACAGTATATTTTAATTTATAATAATCATTATTTTCGCACTAAGTGGGGGTTATAAACTAATTACTGAAATAAGGTTGATTTTATTTACGAACTTTGAAGAGACCACGTTCAGGCTAAACATTGCTTGAAAATACAAAAGTTTATAAAAATTGTAAAATTTATGCTGTTAAAAATAGTAGAATCAATAACAGTTTAATTTAAAAAGTTAAATCGTTCAAAAAAATATCATTTTTTTAAAGAATTTAAAAAAGCTCACTTCTGTTTCACTGCGATCTAATGAATGTTTAAATTATACTAATCATTAAAAAAAACATTTCTTTTAGTGTTATTCATACATTTTTTCGGGTAGTTGAGAATAAAAATTAGTGTAAAATTACGAAAAAATGTAAAATAATCATAAAAAATAAAATGTTTACATTATTTTATAACACATTTCTAGGTAGTTTTCGAGTGATTTACATAAATAATCATAATGTACATTTTATATCATAAAGTAAACTTAATATAGAAAAGTTCGCACTTCAGGCGAAATCAAGTTCGAAGCACGATATGCGTTATAAGTAAGTCTTTGTAAAGCGAGAGGAGCTTTAAAAAAAGAGAATTCACAATCACCAAATTATATTTGTCGATGCTTTGACCTTTAATTTTAAAAGACTTTCGGACAAATGTGGTTGAAATACAAGGGCCAAACGCGTAGTGCGAG